>WYDI02001289.1:0-64500 GCA_009867235.2 Psittacus erithacus
TATGTGTCAGGCCGGTTTATTTTACTTGTTTTTATTATTTTATCTTGTAGTATTGTTATTCTGTTCTGTTCTGTTCTATGTTCCTGAAAGCAGGGCTGGGTATACAGACTTGGGATACCTTCTCAGCAAACAGATCCTCTCTGACCTTTAGTAAGAAAAAATTAGGACAACTTATCTAAGCTTTTTGCACTTTGCATCCATGCTCAGCAAAGGCGTAACTGTACCCAGCCTTGCAGCGAAGAGGCTGTGCCCAGCCTCAGAGGCTTGCTTCCTTCTGCTGCTGATCAGCCCGTTCCAATTCCCTGCCATTCCGTTTGCACCGGGGCAGCCAGTCACTGAGGATGGTGGTTCAGGTTGTGGGAAAGCTCAGGTAGATCAAGTTGTTTTTCTGAACACAAAGCAAACTTTTTGAAGAGGGCTGCTTTCATTGCAGCTCGCTGCTGCTGGGTCAGCTACTGGACTGGGCAGACTGGGCTTCTGTGACTTGCAGAGCACCTGTACAGGAAGGCAGCTGAGCGCAAAGACTACGTTGATGAGGGAAGGGAGCAGGAAGAAGGTCCCTGTGCAGAGTGGTAAGTGTTATGTTACATGAATAAAGTTTGATTTTTTTAATTGCTGGGGAGAAGCGTAACTAGAGAGCCCTGTAGGCTGTAACCCCGAGTGTGTTATTGCAGAAACTGTGTAGAAGAAGTTGAGGGTGTGAGGATTAAAATATCTTGGGCTTTGGGTGATGATAGAAGCCACAGTTTCCTGACAGCTATTTATTGTTCCTTTTTTTAATGTGTAATCCAAAAGGCTTTTTTTTATCCAAGAGAATTTTTAACTTAGCTCTACAACAGATGACTTAACTACTTTTTTCAGATCCTGAGAAGTAGGAGTGCAGCTTTAGCAAGCAAGAATGTGTATCTGCATACGTAATACTCTGGTAATTCACACCTGTTGAGAGAAAAATAACAGATTTATATCCTAATAGTCTGGCGTAGCAGTTCTAGAGGTGGGAGTAAGTAGTCAAGACTTTTGTACTTGGCACCTCTGCTGCCAGACTCTTCAGAAATTGAAATAATTAAAGAAAAATATGAAGTTACTTTTATTCAGTACATATCCTGCAGGAATACAGCAATGATGGTGAATAAAGGAATTTCAAGTCACTGGTAGTGGATAGTAATCTAATGTAGATTCCCAGGCAGGTTAAGTTAGTGTATTCTTGGTATGGTGCCCAGAGTAGGATGGGGAGAAGGAATGGGAAAGGATGAATCAGCTCTATGTTTTGCAAGATCCTGTCTTCTAGTTCAATATTGTCTTGTTTTCTTTGCCTGAATTTATTCCTGACAGGTGGTGACAGAATGCTTTCATTAAAGCAAGGCAGATACCTTCCTAGAATCACAGAAATCATATGAAGTCTCCTGTGACAAACTACTATTCAGGTTTACAAGTGGCTGCGTTCTCTTGGCCAGTTCTTTAAAGCTTTGACCTTCCTCACTGTTGCCTAACATGTTTTTTTTTTTCTGGGACCCATTATTCAGGGGCGAGGACAAGAGCATACAGGCTGTGTCTCCTGCTGCCTACCCCTGCCCACAGGGAGAACTGCTGCCTGCAGGAGGGCTGGTTACCCGCAGTGAGGTAGAGCTTTTCCCTACACAGCCCTAGCACAGTGGTGGTGCTGACCTCCCAGTGGGCTCAGGGCAGTACCAGCATACCCCCAACCTACTTTAGCACTACATGATGTTGAATTACAGATCAGCTATGGCATTCTTTTGCTAGAGCCTCCGAGGTTAGGGTACAGTTTTAAAAGTCCTGTAAGAGAGAGTAAGGTGACTCTTACCATCTGGCAATAGGAAAAGCTGGGCATAGGAAGCGCTGCTGTGACAGCACTACTGTAAGAGTAACATGTGTTATTAGTGCTTGCAAAGGGTGCTTGTGCCTCCTTTGTACATGGCTTGTGGAGCCAGGGTAGGGCCTGATGCTCACATGGTTTAAATCTCAACGATCCAGGTCGGGTAGCTGTACCTCACCTCATATGCCCTCGAAAGCTCATTGCTGGAGTTTGCTGGAGCCTGTGCTGCCTGCTCTGGTTCCCCAGTTGTAGTTCCCCAGTGAATTTCAATGAGAATGTGGGTCACTGTCAGACTGCAGCACCATGGGGATGGAGGAGAAATGACTATCTGTGCCTGAGCAGGGTGGGTCAACCACATAGCTATCTCCAGCTTCAGGGCTAGGAACTGTGGGTGAATCAGGTCTCCATGTGTAAAGTGGGACTGAGGAGTGGAAGAGGAGCTGCCTGATAAGCCAAGTGTGGTCATCATGAGTCTCAGCAAAGCCGAGCGCACTGAAGGTGGCTTTTAATTGCTGGTTCTGGTGTGCTGATCCTGGTGTGCTGATCAGCCACCTCCAGAGTAGCCTGCCTGTAACAAGCTCCCAGGTGTCCAGGCTGGGTTTACTGTTCTCTGTGGTAACTAAATTTAGACAGAATATAATTTAGAAATGAAAGAGACAAATCACTAAATCAGAGGCAAGCATGGCATTGAATCAAATGCAGAAAAAGTAATGCTTTCCCCAAGCTATATAACAATGAGTTCATTTGTTCCTTGCTTCTGGAGCCTGTTTCGATTTCATAAGCACATTTTCTTCTTTGGCACTGCTGCTGTAGGGATTTTGAAACTTTTTGTCTGTTCTCAACATTTTTGCTGTGCCTGAGATCAGCATTGTTAACTTTACTGGTCTGAGTGTTTGGTTCAGTCCCCGGGGCCTATACAGTGTTCAGCTTTGGCTGTCCTACAGAGCAGATTTTGGCAAACAGCTTTAGAGATGCTCATAGGGAGTGGTGGAAGGGGAGTGATACTCAGTGCAGGGATAAGTGTGGATTAAAAACCTACTGTCTTGATGTACCTTAATGCTTGTAGGACTTCTCACCTTCACAGTTCTTATAAGCATTAACAAATCCTCATGACACCACTATGAAGTAATGTAGGCATGTATTATCACTATGGTTCACAAGCGGGCAAGAAATGATTTTTTATTGTGTTGCCAAAGAAGCCAGTAGTTTTAAATGATTATCTTATCCAAGACAACTAGAATTCGTCTTTCTAAGACACTGCGTTGTAAAAGCATATACTTGTGTAGGCACATCCATCAGTGCTCTCCTGAATAGGGAAATGTTCCTAAACCAGTGCTTGGGAAACCAGTGCAGCTTTGAAATAACTGAGTGATTCTGCAAGGAAGAGCTGTCAGATTTTTATCTATCTCTGTTACTGAGCTTACTAAGGTTCTGCATCCTAATAGGGTTTAAGATTAGAGCTTATTCAGCAATTTCAGGCTTTTTTCATGCAATTTCTCCCAGTTTCAAACCTCAGTTTGAAAAGGAGGATGGAGAAGAGGGAAAAGAACAGCATCTCCAGAATACATGAGAGGTGGTGCTTGGGTCCCCGGGCAGTGTATGAAGGGAAAAAGAGCAGCTGAGGTGGTTAAACTCCCACTAAGGGAGGAGGCATTGCTGAGACATTCAGAGGCCCTTCTACTGGCTCTGCTGGAGCATCCTTGGCTGGGCTCTGTAGGTCCTGAGCTTTGTCTGCTCCTACTGCCTGTTGTTGTCATCCTTTATAGCCAAAGCCTTTTCAGCGTAGTTCCACCCTTGCTGCATCCACCTCCTTCCTTCTGAATTTGTTCTCATAGCAGCTCCTTGGCAACCTGCTGCATGAGATACAGTCTGCAGCCTCACTTAGAGAATTACTCTAATCTGACCTCCTCTGTATTGCAGACTATTTCTGCTTCATAGGGTTTAATCCTGCAAAGAGCTAAACTCAATCTAGACATCCTTATCTGAGATTGTCTTCCCAGGTAGGTGGATTTATGGTTAAGAACAGCACATATGGAACTACATTAACAACTGCAGGGTAGAAATCAGTATGTTGAATTTAATTTTTTAAGTGAAGTCTGTAAATGAATTCTAGCTGTATAAAATCAGCTAGATTTTATAGGGGGAGAATCTTCTTTTATGAATTATGAAGTTAAAGTAAAAATGAAAGTCTGTTCAGTATTATTAAAACACTGTCATGTATTTCTTTTGCAAACACTGGTATTTTCTGACCAGTGGTCACTGAACATCATTTAAGTTTATATCTGTGTGTGTATATATATGTATATATAATAAATCCAGAGATGTGTCCCGAGTAATATCTTGTAAAACAAGTACTGAGGTATAGTGAGGAACTGGGGCACAGATAATTACGTTTCTCATCAAATTAAGTTTCTGCACGCTGAAATATCCATGAAGCAACCCTTCTGAGGCATTTTAAATGACACAGAACTCACCAGCTGCATCTTTGCTGATTCTGATGCCCATTGCAATCTGTGTACTTTGAGCCCTACAGCCTGACACTGTGACTTGTTCACAGAAAGACTGACTGGCTCGCAGTAACACCATTTCAGAAGCTGTAAAGATCATTCTTTCTGTACCTTGGGTTGCTTCAACCCCTTTATTTTCTGCAGGCACTTCCCTTTCTGCTCTCCTGCCAGAGAAGGTGCTCCCATAGACACTATCTCCCACCTTCATTTGTACTGCTGTCCTCTTGGGGTCCATTCACCAGTGTCGGGACAGTTCACACTTCACTGGCAGCCTCTGCAGCAGTGGCTTGCCTTAGCCCTCATCCCTGTCTCCTGCTGTGTGATGCTTGTGTAGCTCTTTCTGGTTCCCTCATGGCTACTCTGTTGTCCCTTCTCTAGCTCTCAGTGCTGATGTTTACTTTTCCCTCTCATTTCACTGACTCCCACTTCTTTCCTGTTAGCCTTGTCAGAGCCAGTGCCTTGGCATGGCATTGCCCTGTGGTTAGGACTTTGTGTACAGGTCTCTCTCATCTATCTTACACTGCTAGGATGCTTTTCAGATGACGAGGTACGAAAGAGCAACACAATTTACTCAAAGAGATGGATGAGGTTCACGTACCACCTGTAAACCCATCTTCCTGAAAACAGGAAGCGTATGTCCCAGTTTTCACTAATAATATATTTTGAGAATTGTTCTCTTAGTGGCTGGGACATGCTGCTCCCTGAGAACAAGGCTCCTGTTACACTTGGGGAGTGTGAACCTCCCTATGCTCTCCATGGGCTCTTCCCAAGAAGGTGGGCTATTGATAAGTAAAGCATTCAGTTTCTCCCATGACTTTGATTGTGTGTCTTGTGGGGTTTGTTTCCCTGTTTAAGAATGCCAGGCTGGATACTAGTAATAGTGACGAGTGAGCCTGATGCCGGTACTGATGTATGTTCTGTGTTTGAGGTAAACACGTGGGAATTAATTCATGCTGAGACATTCTGTGTAGTCCATCTCCAGTATATAAAAATGGGGGATGTGAACTCAAGCTGAGCTCACTCTGTTTAAGTATCCCGAATTGCTGTGACAGGCAAAGAATTAGTATCTGCATGTCACATTTTTTGTAGTTTAAACTAATTGAGCTGTGTATGATTTGCTTTCTCACTCCTACTAAGAACAACTGATGATTAGTACCAGTGTAAGTTAGACATGAGTAAAATGCTGTTCAGCTAAACAGCCTGAATAATGTAACAAATGGTGCCATTTTGCATGCCTATTCAGAGTGCAGAAAATCAGTCTGCTTCCAAAACTGGAGCCCTGCCACTTGATTTGTGGGTTTCTAGCAGTTTCAGACTTAGCAGTTTCAGAGCTGTGTTTATCTTATAGTTAACATAATCACACTGTCCAGTCATCAGGATATAAACCGCACAGATTATGTTCAGGAATTACACTGTGGAAATGCAGATGGTTCTGTTTAATGAGGTACAAGACCTGTTTTGCGTGAAATGTATAAACCTCAATTATCTATACGCCACAAGGGACAAAGGATGATTTTGATAATCAAACTTTGAGAAAATGGTAGGAATATTCAATATGATAAGCATTAAGAATAATGACCTCACCTGGGATAACACAAAGTTCAGATAATTGAAGTGCTTCTATTTTGGATTCAAAGTATGTATTAGTATTTAATGTTTAGGCTCCAGTTCAGTAACTGCTATTAGTATCCAACTAAAGAAAATCCAAGATAAGAGCCAAGTAGGTCCAAGTATTTCTCATTGGCACTGTAGTCTTCAGTTAGCTATTACTAGGGACAGAAAAGGAGAATTGACAGCTTGTTTCTCAAAGCCAATGTGCCATTTTTACACAGTGCATTTGCTGACTCAAAAAAAATTAGTGGGCTTAATTTTCTCTGGAAGTTGTATTTTGAAGAGAAATCCTTTTCTTATTGTTAAGGTTTGGAGCTCAGAATGTTTTGGAATATTTTTCTTGCTCATTTAGAGTAAATCCCACTTCATTTGAATTAATTACTACTCCTATGGTGATACTTGAAATAAAGACAATCTTGGATGCTCAAAAGAGAGTAAAAAAAGAAAAGTCTAAAACTCATCATATGAGTCTTACTGATAGAATCATATTAACTCTGCATTCTGATGTTCACAAATTCCTCCATCCTCCTGCCTCCCATTATCACTGCCTTTTGGTTTTTAAGTGCATGGAAGGTTTTTCAAACAACTCTAGCAGGAATCAGCTTTGCCTTACCTTACCAGAGTGATAGGGATCAACTCAAAATCATCTGGGTCACTACACTCTGAAGAGATCTATGTTTACGTTCTTGATATGAATTAGCATATTCTCCTCTTTGAAATACCAGTAAGTTTATAGTAAATGAGGACATCCTCATGTTGGTATGGGTGAACTCTTGTGGTGGACCTCCAGCTGTTCTGCTTCACTGCTTCACATTCCGACACACTGTGTATGAGTGTGTCTTCCGCTCCATGGACAGAGCAAATAGCTGAATCCAAACAGAGAGAAGCATGAATGAATGATGTTTGTTGAGATGCAGCCTGGGTCAATTCACTGGCAACTCTATGTTCTGAAGTCAAATCTGTAGCTGACACTGCTTCATTATTCCAATGTGCAGTGTGCTTGGAAAGTGGTCTGTGGCCTGTCCATGATCTCACTGGCTTTTTAAATGCTTCAGTCATTTGGTTGAAAGGATGCCAGTGCAGGGTCACTACTGGGATGCAATGCTACATCAAAAGTACTTGTAAGAAAGAAAATATCTAAGGCTAGGCTCAGGTAGTTCTGCTGTCTGTCCCTAATGTGTTCTTCTGCATAGCATGTGATAGCTGGAGGTGTGCAAGCCATACTTTGTGGTAGAGACTGCAAAAATAGCTGTGGTTTGGGACCTTGCATGTTCCAAGTAAAGGGCTACCTGAAAGCTGTTCTTTGCAGTACAGAAGACTAGCTGGATGCAGAAGATCAAGGGGGACCTGAACTCATGGCCTTGCTATTTTCAGATCAATAGGGCTCCTACATGACAGCCCTGTAGAAGGTTCTTCAATTGGTGTGTACTTATCTTCTGACCCATTTCTCTTCCTTGTGCTATGCGTAACGGCACTGTCCACAGACATGCAACCAGCGTCTCATTTTCTGTGTGTGCACAGGATACTTGGAGATTCAGTAGGGTCTGTACCTTTGCCCTCGCGAAGATTTAAGAATCATAGTCTTGCACTATTCTCACACAGACTGTCATAATCTGCCTTTTTCTAGCCAGCTTTAGGTCCCGTGTTGTTTTGCAACAGCAGATCAAGTCACGGGGAATCTTTATAGTTTATTTTATCGTTAACTACTATTCATTTCCTGTGACCCGCTTTCCCAAACTCTGCCAGTCTTGTACTGCACATTAGATGTGAAACAGAAAACTACTTCTTACAAGTGTCCTTCTTGGCTATTATTGTGGCACAGAAAAAGAGCGGGATCTGTTACATGTCAGAGGGCAATCCGTTGTACAAAGTGTGGATGTGTTACGCGCACAAAACATAGATCGTGAAGTGAAAGACCCAGTGGTTGAACAAAAGTATCTGAGACATGTTGTTTTTCAGGACAAAACTGGATGATTTGAGAATAAATAATATACTCGAAAGTACATGTAACATATGTGATACAGTGAGGGTTAACATACAGTGCTGTTAACCCTCACTGTATCACTGAGGTTTCTGTAGGATGACTTTATTCCCTCGATTTCAGTGGGAATTCTCTGTGTTCTTGTAGAGTACAGAAAATGTCAGGGAAGATATTCAGATGTAATGTTTCAAAGCAATGCCACCTTATGGTTCATTTCAGAACAGAAATGTGTGGCCTCCATGCATGCGAAAACACTATGTAGATCTGGTTTGGCTTGCTAACTTTCTGTGTTTATGGTCAGTGGGGTCAGTGACAGCCTCTGCTTACCACTATCAGGACTAATTGCAGAGAAACAAATGCCACTATTAGCTTCCTTCTCAAACAAGAGCTGTTCCCACTGTACAATTAACCATCCCATTGCTCACATGTGCAAAAAATCCTGCCCTCAGTCCTTCCCTCCCAGGCTGTTTGCAGCGGTGCACATGCAATTACAGTTCAGGGCTCCCATTTCTGGTGAGATGTTGTGCTCCAACCCAATGTCACTCTATAATTTTGATAGCTACAGCCCACATTCATTGTACTTACCCCTGCGGTCCTGTCATTCGCACCACAGTAAATAAACTCTTAACTGGCCAAAAGTAGGGGGAAAGACTTTGAAGTTCTGCAGCACTGTTGCTCACCTGGATCCCCAGTCCCTAAGCAGCATGGGTTTCATGGGCCTGGATATGTCCTAAGATGATCTCGGAAAAATCTTTGCAGAAGAAACTGGTCATCTTAGTCTCTTCCTGCTCGTGTTCCAGTTTCTGGCAGGACTAGCTGCTGCCTGGATGCCAAAAACTTGTCAGGGCTGCTTGTTTGTGTGGCTGCACTGAATTCCCTGAGAAGTCAATTACATATTGACATATGCTCATGTTCTAATTACAGCTATTGGTGCACCTTGGAGACCTCTTTTGTCTGTAGTAGCTGTAACAGTTTGCAAATAATGCTGGTTAGCCAGTGAGAGAAGGGTTACTGAATCACAGAAGAAAAGTCCTGGGGATACTTTAATTAAATTCTAGGTTTAAAATTAGCAGTTTCTTCTAACAACTGCAATGCCTAAGTCCCAGAAGTGGGATTAAGGAGTATGGGATTCTTTGCTATGCTGCTCAATCCAGGGGAAGTCCATTTCTTTAGGAAATTACTTTTTGAACTGCAATGAGAAGTGGCACAAGGATGGATGAGACAGGAGCAGCTGGGGCTAATGTTCAGCTGTTACTGCACTGCAGCTCAGTCCAGTTTATATAGCCATCACTTCCACTGTCCTCAGTGTTGACTCCCCACAAGTTGCAGTGGGGTTAAAGTAAAATAGAAGCCATCAGCTAGGCTTTGACTCTTTCTGTTGGACCAGCTTATTCATATACAGCCCTTTCTTCTTCCTTTTAGGCACACAGGCACTACACAGAAGCTTTACTGAGCATTGTGCAAGACTGCTAAATTCCCTCACATTCCAGCAGCAGTCCCATTTATTGTGGAGGATAGTAAAGCTTAGTAATGAAAATCTCAATATTAGCTTAAATATAGCTGCTGCTATGAATTTATCTTGTTCACAAAGGTGTGTATGTTAAGACCAGTGGCTGCAGATAATACTGCAGAAACTCACTTTCATATGGTCTTGAGTCTTTTCATTCATAGACTTCTAAAAAATAAATTATACTATTTTCTGTTCTCACCATGTATCCATTGAAATTCCCATCCCTTCTCCTACAGCCTTTCTTCTGTCAAATACCTTTACAGCTACATGCAGACTGCCTCATTTGATTTGGCCAACAAAATCAAAACCTTTGGCCTTCTCTCACTCTGTGTTAGAAAATACTTGGTGAACTTACCATATCTGACATCTCCAGTATGTGATTTGTCTGAAATCAACATTAAAAGTTTATTACAGATGTATTCCTAGACTGATCCTGGACATCTGATTTCCACAGGGGACCAGGCTAATTGAACCAAGTCAAAAGTATGGAAATTACAACTAATGTAAGATTAAAAAAAAAGAGTATGAGAGTATAGAAATATAACAAAACAGTCCAGAAATGAAGGAGATGCTACACCAAATGCCTTGTAAGAGCATCAGAAACCCTGCACATTTTTGCCTTCCATGATAAAGGAATATTGTAAACTTTACTTCTGAATGTCTTGACAGGCTTGGGTCAGGTTCTTCTTGGGAACAGATGGTTACAGCTTTGCTGATGGCAGTTTCAATGCCATGCTTCAGCCAAGGGTGAGTGCATTTTGGAACAATTTTGCAGTGTGCCTTCAATTGTATATTTCCAAATCACTTCAAATGAACTGTGCTGCTCTGCCTCAGGGCATCCAACTTTGATACCTGGCACTGGTTTGTCAGGGCTAGCTATGATTTACTCTTTTGCTTGACATTATTTTATGTGTAGTCAGTATTCCCCTTTCATTGTAACTAGCTTTTTTTTCTTTTTTTTTTATCAAACAGTGATTGTATGTATTATAAAAAAGATTTATCCCAAATGAGAGAACTCACCAGCAGGGAACTTACAGTGCTTCTCTGTGCCCTCGATGTAATCTTTCAACTGCATCATCTGTTCACAGAGTGCATTCTCATTCTGATTTATTGGTGTTGCACAAACTTTTATATCAAAATGATATATCTGGGGAATTAAATAACTGCAGTGTTGGAGCAGGTTCTGGGAAGTAATTTCAGTGCAGATTCAGGTGACTCTGGACACATATGGGTAACCTATTCAAAAAACCTGAAATATCTAAACATGCCTGTGACCACGCATAACCTGCTGTGACAAGCTGGCCTGCTGACTGCAAAGGCTGGGTGCCAGAGCTCCCTGCTCCCTGATTGCAAGGATTGGGTGCCAAAACTCCTGGCTCAGCAGGCTTTTCTTGATGTGAACAGGAACCTTACTCAGCTGAATAGGACCCTGTGTTCACAGGTATATAATTCTGATTGTGTTCAGCAGCATATGTATGTGTGCATTTTTGCACACTCACTCTGCATTTTTAGGTGAATGGAATGGTTTTACTCCTCCCATTCTTTATAAGAAAGGGGTTTAAACTTTAGGAAAAAAACTGACTTAAAAAATGAGTATATTCTCATTAAAAGTGTGATATTAATGGTGTAATTGCTATAGCTTTGTTTTGAAGTCTGATTTGACTTGTTAGCATGTTAAGTGTGTAAATTTATTTTGTTATATGTATTTTTGAGATGGCAGTTACTGGCTGGACTGGTTTATTTTTTAATTTTTTTTTTTAAATGAACACTTATGGGAACAGAAGGTTATTTTTTATAAAATACTTCTTACCTTTAACACTACATAAGAAGTTCTTCTCTTTGTGAGGGTGGTGAGGTGCTGGAACTGTTGCCCAAAGAAGTGGTAAATGCTCCATCCCTGGCAGTGTTCAAGGCCAGGTTGGACAGAGCCTTGGGTAACATGGTCTAGTGTGAGATGTCCCTGCCCATGGCAGGAGGTTGAAACTAGGTGATCTTAAGGCCCTTTCCAGTCCAAACTGTTCTATGATTCTATGATTCTGTGATTTGCAAGACAAAGAAAGAAGCTTTTCTAAGATTCTGCCAAGTTCGTTAATGCCAGCTTTTCCTATATGAAAGAAAACATTTGGAAAGGGTTCAGGATTGTATGAGTAAATAAAATGGGTTTTGGTTTGGTTCTGAAGACACAGTTCCTGAGGTTATACCACCTCCCATGTTCAAGAAGGCTTATTATAGCTGTAGCAGGACTCATATTGTCAGTAAGGCATCTCTAGTGAGTGTTCGTCCACAAAGAGCGTTTTAGTGGTTTTCTTCTCTTACCTCCCTCTCCTTATGTTTCTTACCTCAGAAAGAGTAGTCTTTTGTCACTGTTATTTGTTTTAACATTCCCTGGCATCTAAGTATGGTTTCAAGTATGCAGCGGTGACGCACTAGTTTTCCAACACTCTCATTCGTATTCGTGGCCAAATTTAAAGAAAGGCTCATCTTTACTTGCCTCAAACAATGTTAACGGGTTTATAGCATCTCTGATTGTCAGCTTTAGTGGTTTGCTTACACTTGGATACAAGATCGCACTGCTGTGTATGTAGTTGCATCTTATTTTATTTCTCTGCGTTAGAAAATCTCTCAGCTTTGTGCTAGATGAGGAGACTGAGAACCATGCGATGTTTCACTAGTGCTTTTAACATTTGCCAGAGCATTGTAGCATGTGACACCTGAACTGTGATCTGCTTCTAATTACACCACCAGTAAACACTCAGGCTTATTTTTATGCTGTTTACATTTTAATGTGTTTGAAACTTTTGTGGTGTTCTCACAGTTTTAACAGAGGATTGTTTTTTGGAACATGTTTTCCGTGTAATAAATAGAACCAGGCTTCTTTTCTCACCTTTTTACTTCAAAGATGCACAAATGTGCAAAAGTTTGTGGAAAGTGATGAAGTGTGTGACACAGAGAGTAATGCACTATACGTGCTTCTCATGTGAGGGCATTTTGTTTCGGTTACTGTATCCCGTGGAAAATTATTATGGATGCTACAAGCTGTATGGAAAAAGCAATGCTGCTAAAGGGCAATGGATAATTAATGCTATATAGGACTTCATGCTTGCACGTATTCTGCTGCAGAATCAATGTGAGATGTGAATGTGAATCTGGGTGAGATGCTCAGCCTGTGGAAGTGGCAGTCTTAGGGTCTAAAATGCTTTGTCTTCCAGTTTGTTTTCTGAGCTCTGTGGTAAATCCTACTGCTTGGACACTCTCCACTTGGCTTCCTCTTTCTTTGAGGCCCTGCCATGCTCAGCAGGAGTGCATTAAGATGGAGAGTTTTGGGTGGCTGAGCTTTCAGCCTCCTGCTCTGTTGCATCCTTCTAAGCACTGCAAGAGAAAAAGAAAAGGAATTATTCATAAGAGAGATAATACTGGGATCTAGACTGCCTGCAAGAGACAGGTTAACCCCATCTTCTTGCAGAAATCGAGCCTGTTTTGTGCTGTATCCTAAATTCCTTGTATACAAAATGACTTCTAGCTGCCACAAGCTCTGCATCTGCCAATGCGATCAGTCCCATTTGTCCTTGTACACTCAGTTTTCTGAGGTTTAGGTTTTCTACAGATGTTGCACTCCAAACCCAAAGCTTACAGAATGCTGTGAGGTACCCAGGGACTTCAGTGGGCTCTAGGACCACTCCTAGATTCTAACTTCACCAATTCCTTTTGAAGGACCAAATGATTAGATGGAGT
The DNA here is from genome assembly GCA_009867235.2 of Psittacus erithacus. Lineage (NCBI taxonomy): Eukaryota > Metazoa > Chordata > Aves > Psittaciformes > Psittacidae > Psittacus > Psittacus erithacus. Next base: position 13,176 of record WYDI02001289.1, read on the forward strand.
TTTGAAAGTCTTTTTGCTTCATCTGTCCTAAAAGGTACTGCCTCTACTCAGATTAAGGGTTGTGATTTTATAATGAAACTGGTCTGTGATGTGAGACTATAATACAACTTTCTACTTTCTATAGATACACAGAGTATACATTATGTATAGACGTATAATTACAGTCGAGACGTTGGTTACACAAAGAGCCACAGAAGTCAAACGCAGTAATTTTTTCTGCCATCTCTAATGAGATTTCAGATCAACCATTAGCAGGAACAATGGCTTGTGGTGTTCTTACAGGCAGGTTTCTTGTGGGCCTTCAGGAAACAGGCTTAGTCCATCTACTTTCCTGTGAACACTGTGTCTGGGAGACATTTAGACCTGCATGAGGTTTAACATGCTTAGAGGGAAAAATGAAGTTTGGATCTGTGTGTTGGCTGCCCGAAGAGACTGCTGCCTTCAGCTCGCCAGCACCGTGTCTTCTAAAATATGGGGGCTTTGAAATGGAGCTACAATATTGGGAAACTGAGGGGGAGAGGGGGCAGTTGTGTCTTTATCAGCTACAGTCAGTTCAGGCGAGTGTTGCATTTTGACTTTGCCTCACTCATCTGGGCTCATAGGCAATTGCTGGGGCCATTTTCAGGGTCAGATGGTAATACTCAGAGATGTGAATACAGATTTTCATTTAAAAATGCCATGAATTAGTAAATTTGTACTTTTTTGATTTGTAAAAATAACAAAATTACATTTACTTTACACAACAGTAATGATGCACAGACTGAAAGACCTGTGTGTTGTGTTTATAAAGCAACTTCATTCACTGTAACCATCATTCCAGAAGAGCCAGAGCACAAATGAGCTGTAGCTGTATAGCTTTGGCCTTGAAACTGGCAAATGCTTGTTTTATTCTTGTTCAAGGACTTGACCAGCAGCACAGAATAAAACAGAGATTCTTAGGGGGAAATGCAGTGCCATTCTCTGAATTTAGCAATGGAATTTTATTGTACTCTTATTGCAATTTTAGCTATGATCTGTTCAGATCCATGTTGAGACCTCCAATACCAAGGCTGTGTGACTAAGAAATCCAGATCCATCTCCTTACCAGCAGCAAGAGGCAGTGAGGTTTGAGCCCAGTTCTAGTTTTTTCACAGTGTTTAGTGAAAGCTTGGTCCCTGGTTCTGTCTAATACTCAGATCTCACTGAAAACCATACCTAGGATCTGCCCCTGATGAGCCTGGATCTCTCAGCCAGCTGTGGAGAAAGCTGAAGCTGTGTGGGCAGTTGTGTTGATGCCCACTGTCCCAGGGCGCACAGTACCACGCACCCACCACATGTTCTGTGTGTCTCCAGCACCTGCTGTGCTCTGTGGCTTGGTCCTTCAACATGGGGCTCCCCTGCTAAAGTGCATGTGCCAAATGTATTTCCAGTAGGCTCCTCCACTGCCATGCCACAATCATGCCACGAAGACAGGTTGAGAAAGTTGAGGCTGTTCAGCCTGGAGAAGAGAAGGCTGTGTGAAGACCCATAGCAGCCTTCCACTATCTGAAGAGGGGGCCTACAAGGGTGCTGGGGACAGACTCTTCATCAGGGACTGTAGTAGTAGGACAAGGGGTAATGGGTTCAAACTTAAACAGAGGAGATTTAGGCTGGATATAAGGAAGAAATTCTTCATTTCGAGGGTGGTGAGACACTGGAACAGGCTGCCTGAGGAAGCTGTGGTTGCCTCATCCCTGGAGGTGTTCAAGGCCAGGTTGGACAGAGCTTTGAGCAAACTGGCATAGTGGAAGGTGTTCCTGCCCATGGCAGAGGGGTGGAACTGGGTGAGCTTTAAGATCCTTTCCAACACAAAACATTCTATGATTCTATGCCACACCATCACCATGGCTGGAAGGGAGTTAGTGGAATGCCAGCTGCCCAGGGCAGCGAGAGGATGCCAGCAAGAACAGCCTTTGGGAGGCATTTGTTAGACCTTAGCTTACATGTAGTCTCACCAGCTACAAGCCTGCTTTATCAAAAAAACCACATTCCCCAGGTCCTGTTTTTAGATGCTGAAGAAGGGCTCTTGTTCTGGAGTCACAACAGCACAGCAGCCTCTGGTATGCAGAGCAGCCTGCTAGGGAAAGCGCAAGAGCTCACAGTGGGTCTCCTTTAAACATTGCTGCTCCCTGACTTGCAGGGGGATCATTGCAGTTCTCTCTGCACCATTTGCTCCCCTTTGCCTACAAAAAAGAATGCCATTTAATGGACTCTGCAACATATTTTGACATCCTTAAATGTAAAACCATCTACAGAAATGGAAGAATATCTGTTTACATTTAGCTAAGACTAAAACTACTCTGTTGAGTTTCACTTTGATGATGCAAAATTACAGGACTGAAAGTATGATAGAATAAATCTTCCAAGATCACCAAGTTCAAAGATATATTTTATGTTGAACAGTATGCATCCTGTGAAAGATTTGTTGATGAGGGTTGTGTGAACCAGTCTCTCCAAGTTGTGGATCTAATCTCACCTTGAGAGTGCAAGGTTAAATAATGCTTTACACCTGCTCTTGAAGTTCAGAAGAGACTGCTTCACAGTTGCTGATTTCAAGGTCCGCCACAATGCAAACAGAGTTACCTTTATTCCTACCTCTGCTCAGGAGTCATGCTAGTTTCTTCAAGTACTATTGCTTCATTTGAACAAAACAACAACGAAACCTTCAGGCCCAGCATTCCTTTGTGGAAAAATCTTCAAAGTCCACTAAGTTATCAAATAAATCAGCACCTAGCAACAGATTGCTCAGGATACGTACGAATGTGATCTGATTCAGTAATGAACAGCGCATTGCCAAATGTTTTTTCCTGTGCTACCGGACAGCAGTGCCAGATGGGGATCTGAGCCCTCTGATTTTCTATTTGAATCGTAGGTGGGCAGCGGGTTTCATTTCAGCCTATTATTTTTTTATAGCTAGCAAGGTTTCTGCATGATCTTGAAAAAGAAGGATCCTGACAAATTGATCTCCTGTTGTGTAGTAGCATCAGAAAGTCACAAGTAGAATTGGCTGGTGCAGTCGTGCAGCGCCTGGTTAGGTGCTGCTGGCTTAACCACCAGCTGGCTTGAAGGGAGGGGTTGGTCGATCTCCTTGTTTACCGCTGATAATCAGTGATTTAAGATCTTGAGAAGATGAAGAGATAGAAAAGAGGTAGAACAGTGTTGAATATTCCTTCCTTCCCCTCCCTTTTCCATTTTGGCTGAAGGATCTCACTGTGGGCAGCAGCAGTGACCGCTTTGCCTGGGAAGAAGCAATTGCTGGGTTTGGTTCAGGAGGAGGATCTGACAGCTGAGAGAGCCAGGAGCTGAGCTTGGCATTATTCCAAACTTCCTCTGTGACCCCCAAGGCAGTCACGGGGTTTCACAGTCCCTCTTCCTCCACAGCAGGAAAAGGAACAGCTGCCATCCTTAGAGAAGGGCTGGGAAGCTGTGCTAGTTGGTGTTGGGAAAGCCCTATGAAATGCAAGTCAAAATACCATTTGTTGGATTACACATTAGAATAATTCACAGCAAGTACTTCGTTTTGAAGAAGACAGCAGTTTATTTAAAGATGCGGTTCGTAGTCATGTTCTTAGCATGGTTTTAAAGGACTTGCTTGTTCCTGTTGCAATATTTCTAAGTGTTTTGCTGAAAGAGAAAGGAGAAGCTCTGAAGTGTATAAAAATTGCCATCAAAGGCACAAAATAAATTGAAAATGAGACAGGCCATGCTATTCTTTGTTAGCATCTTGTGCTTTGATAAAGTTTGGAGTTTCTGCAACTATGGCAAGTAAAATCAAACTGTGTGATACTTGTGTGTCTTTGACACGATGTTCCTTTCCTAAATAGTGGCTGAGAGTAGCTGAAGCATTTGATTCCTCTTTATTGTGTAACTTAAATAGCCCTTTTTTAATAGTAAAGGGATTAGCTTCCACTAGTGTGTTTATCTTGGGTTGGTTTATTAGGTTTGTTGTATCAAGTGATCTAAAAGTAAAGGCTGAAATCCCTGAGGATACAGCGCAGTAGTTGACACAAAATAAATAGGAAGAAAATTAAGTTGTGGTAGGTACCTGAGCATGTTTTATAAACCAGATGAAATATTATTTCTATTCTACAAGTGCAGGAACTGGTTTTACAAGATAAGCAACATTATCACTCCATAGCACAGGGCCGTATACAAACATAGGCTGGGGGAAAGCAAAGGGAAGCAAGGCTGTGCATGGATTGGCGTCCTTCCTCTTAAGACCAGGAGTGTGCATCAGCTCAAGTAGTGTTGCTGAGGGTTGGTGCTGCCTCTGGTTATCTGGTGATGCTTTACGTTAAATTCCTTTAGTGGGGAAAAAAAAGTGAATAAAATCTTCAAAGATATAAAGTGGAACAGATTCTTTTGTCCCAAGAGAAAAAGAAGACTTGGTGGTACTATAACACTACATATGCATGAGACATTAGTCAGATTTTTTTGTTCTGAAAAGCCAAGGTATCATTGTTTTTCTATAAAATCACTGTATGTTTAAAGTAAAAAGTTTTCAACAATAATGAATGATTTTCTGGAAGTTGAGAATACATGGAAAATTTTATTTTGCTAGCAATTTAGTAAAGGCTTTTTTTCACTTTGTAACAGAGCCAAATAATCTTCTGGGGGAAAAAAGAAATTAATCAGTTTTTCACTTGCCAGTGCCATCCAGTGCTATGGGGGTGATAATTCTTTTTATCAATTCACTTCAACAGCAAAAGCTAGCACAGAGACTGCCATCCTGGCAGTGTTCAAGGCCAGGTTGGACACGGCCTTGAGCAACCTGCTCTAGTGGAAGGTGTCCCTGTCCATGGCAGAGGGATTGGAACTGGATGAGCTTTACGGTACTTTTCAACCCGAACCATTCTATGGTTCTGTGATTGTCATGGTAGGGACCCAGCAGAAGGATTTTAAGGGATTCTGTGACAGGTGAAGTGTCTCAGAGTCCTTCGGGACTGTGTTTTTTAAAAATCATCTCTGGGTTTCTGAAGAGCCTTTGGCTGACATCTTTAAGCAGAGGCTATCCAAGATGTGCAGTGTCCGTGACTTAAGTGTGTTTGCTGCATCACTCCTTGTTTATTTTCAGCTCTTCACATTGTGTTAGTGGTTTCATTTCCTTCTGGTGAGCACTTTGCTCAGAGGCTGCTCTTCCTGTCACACAAGTGACATCTGGATCAATTAAAGCTAATGTTAAATGAGCATCCAAAATGGCGTTTCATCTTCAAAGGTGAAGCTTAGTGGGATTTTGAATGCCTGCTTTGGTCTCCCATCAGTGCTTTAAATGCAGTGTGCTTTAAATGAGAGCCTTGAGCAGGCTGCTCTCCTCTTGCCTGCAAAAATCAAGGAAATAAGGTTTCTCTTAGAAAATGTCGTATCAGAATGTTCCCAGTTACTACAGTCTTGTGTCATTACCTGTGCTTGCACAGATATGAGTTCATAAATGGCTTTTGCTGCACTGTATGACTTAGTACAGCCAAACATGTTGTAGTAGAAATGCAGTAATAGAAGAGGGAATGTAGAGAGTGTTGCCTTATATGGTGTGCAATGCATGCAGGCAAGACCTTACCTATGTTTCCCTTGTGCTTTACTTATCTCCTGGGTGTAGAGAGACACGGATTTTCAGTCTTCAGTTCTAGTCAAGATGAAGGAAAGAAAGGGTAGGATGAACGGTGCTGTCATCTCCCACAGCAATAGACTGTATGGCTTAAGATAGCATTGCTTCTTGCTGACAGCCAGAAAATAAAAGATACTGAGAAAGGTCTGAACAGATCATATTATCTACTTAAACAAAATCTCCAAGCTCTGCATTTTAAATGAATTAAGCTAAAAAAAATAGTTAACCTGTAGCTTTTTCTCTTTCCAACCCTTTTTCAAGCACCTTTCTCATGAATTGTATTGTTCTGGTTTCCAGAAAACAGAGCTTTCAAATCATTAGTGCTAAGATATATTTCCTGAGGTCCTACTGTCTTGTCTTTTCTTCCATTTTCTTAGAAAATGTCCAAAATCCTATCCTGAGCACAGAAACAAGGTCATTTGATTTCAATTTCATGTTCTTTAACTAATTAACTTACTCTCTTGCTTTGTCTGTCTCATGGTAATTGGTCCCAGAGTCTTGGTATCAGCTCTACGAGCACCTCAGGAAATACTCAGAAAAGCCCCACCTGTAACTTGGAGAAGATCACTGCGAAAGACTGACTGTGATACAGAGCAGTGCCGGTTAAGGGAATGGTTCTGTATCAGTGGAGATAAAGCTATATGACTGTATATTTTCAAACCACTTTTGTCCTGGGTTATGTAGGTAAAAACACAGCTCTTAAAAATGGCTAATTTAAGATGCACCCATTAAACTTGTGTGTTTGTGAAAAACTCCAAGGGCTGTGGGAGGATGTCCTGAACAGGCAGATATGTCAACAGGCCACAGTATATCCAAAGAACTGAATTCTGAATTTCTTTGCATCCTCTTGGTTTCTTTTCACATCTGTCTGAAGTGAGTGACAGCGTTTCATACTGAATTTATCCACAGTGACGCAACATCCACAGAGCCTCCAGTTCTGCAACCTTGGACCTTTAGCTTCTAAAATGTTTGTGCTTCTTTTTCAATGTGTGCATTCAGACTTTATTCTTTTTTATATATTACCAATGTGAAGAAATGCAGGGCTGTAGGTTAGATTCTGAACCTGTTTACAATCTTTCTTCCAGTGTAACTTGTCTGAATTTGCTGGAGGCAGTCTTGATTTACACGAAAGGTTAGTTTGAAAATCCTTGCTTGCTTCATCTTTTAGCTTCTTGATGACTCTGGTTCCCTCCATTTTGTAAGAAATTACTGTTGTTGCTGAAACATTTGTGGTTATGACATATTTTTTTCCTATCCAGACTGTAATCCCCAACAGACTTTCCAGGCTGGTTTAAGATAGTATCTTTGGTGAGGGATGGTAAAGAGGAAGCTGAGCTTGTGTTTGCTGCAGGGACAACATCCCCTGCCATCCCACCACTTCTTCTTCCACCACAACCACCGTGCTCAGGCAGTTAACACTGTGTTGGTTAGAAGGACCGGCATGTCCCAGGCAGGAGGGATCTGTAGCAGAAGCTATAAGGCTACTGGATTTTCTCCTTTATTTTGTTTAAATTGTTAGTTCTGTCCAGTAGGAGTGAAGACAAGGCTTGTTTTCTCACCCATTTCCTCCCTAATCCTTTATTCCAGAATAGGATGAAATTTACCTTAGTCTCTGGCAACATGTAATATGTAGGTGTGAGCAAAAATACCTCATTTATTGTGAAATATGCTGCCCACTACAGATTTTGAGAGTCAGAGACTCCTTAGGCTGACTTAAACCTACTGACAATCTAGATGCATAATCCTGCTTGCTATGGAGCATTGTTCCTGTTGTTAGACAAGTATATATTACTCTAGACAGACCAGAAGCCATCAAATGATACGTGGTTTTAAGTATGTTTTAGTATTAGGGCTGAAAGGGAGAAAGTTGTTACGGTTTTTTCAGTGCCTTTGAATCAAATTGGTGTGTTCTGCAGAACTCCCAGGCTATACTGTTAAATAGCCAGCACCCTCATCACTGCTAATCTCCACTAAAACAGCACAGACAGCAGCGCTTGTCTGGGTGCCAGCTAACCTTGCTGTCAATGAAGTGGAAGGAGTAAAACGTGCACACTGTCATCTCGCTTAACTACAACAAGGTGGCAGCGTACCTCAAGACATTACTAGTGAATCTGTATCTACATCTGGCTGGCCATTTGCTGCCCCATCTTTGGGACATCACTGCACATCTGGCACCTACTGCTACAACAGCACCCCTAGGCTTGCAAGAGTCATAAGAAGAGATGCTATTGATTATTTGTCTCTAGTAGAATAATGGCCATGCCGGGTCACACTGTAGATCTTCTGTGATGATCAGTATTAGACACTAAACCACAAATTTAAGCATCAGGTTGCATGGTGTGTATATACAGATGCAGCTATCAGTATGTATGGAAGGGGGCATTGCTACAATACCCCACTTTTGGTAATTGGTGTTGTTGGGGGAGTGTCCTGAGCCAAAGTTTGTGTCCAAGTTGCCATTCTTACTAGCTATGCACAGTCACAGCCTCCATATTTTAGCCCATTTATACTTCTGTCCTGCAGAACATAGCTGCCAATAGCTACCACAGTTAAATGGTGCCATACAACAGGGGTGGCTTTTAACCACAGGCAGCTGGGGGTAGTTGTCATGGTCAACAAATCAAAGTGAATGGTGGAGCAAAATTTGTTTTGTGGGTGCTAAAGCTGTAGGTCTGCCTGCACTTTAGTTAGGCATCAGGAATCCTAGAGCTGCATGTTCTCTGGCTGCTGGGAAGACCTGATTTAAATAGTATTGAGAGATTTTCACACAGATCTGCGAAGCATCTCTGTCATGTCACATTTGTTCTTTCCATTCTTTGCTCACTTTTCCAACTTGCTCTTTCTGTATCCTCAGCTGAGGTCCTGTGTGTGGCTCTGCACATGCCAGCAAGGATCCACTGAGCATGGGGAGCTCTGCCTTTGTTTGGAAAGATCCCAGAGGATGAATAAGCATGTTTGTACCTGGGTGTATATAGACTGTGAGCAGTGTCCCGTGCTCCATGGGAAAGGAGAGGAGGAAATCTTCATGTTGCTGTCTCAGCAGCATGTGTTGTCCCATGTGCCTGTTGCTCTGGCAGTCCTGGTGCTCCAAGCTGCAGCCACCAGTGTAGCATGGACAGTCCTTAAGGACTGTTTCAGTTTCTGTTTTGGCCTCATAATGGACACAGATTACTGGGGTGAGTTACCCCCCAAGAAAAGAAAACACTGATCACAGCCCCCGGAAGGGCTTCTTCATGCTTCTGTCACAGCTTCCTTGTTCGTCACTGGTTGCCTTTCCTGGATCCTGAAAAATCTGTAATTTCCTTTCAGACTGGTACTTGGGGCATATGCTCTGCTGTCCTTCACATGGACTTGCACTTGGCAAGCAAAAAGCTTTGAGCTGGCTCTGTATTACAGTGTAGTACATATCATGACAGATGAAGGCCTAGAAAGCTACCTGAGTTACCTGGGATATTGAGGTGTACTAGAGAAGTGAGAAGTCGTGAGACCCTGAAAGAGCTTGCCCAAGAAAGTTGCAGATGCCCCATCCCTGGCATTGTTCAAGGCCAGGCTGGATGGGGCTTTGAGCAAACTGTTCTAGTGGAAGGTGTCCCTGCCCATGGCAGGGGGTTTGGAAGTCCATGATCCCTTCCAACCCAAACCATTCTATGATTCTAAGTACAGAAAATATTTGCACCCTTCCTGAAGACATGTTCATCTGTGTGTTTCAGATAAGGAAGTGTTTGGTTTTTAGTTTTACTCTGACTGAATCTGTTTGGCTGCACATAGGCCCAGAGATGTAGCTCTTGAGAAGACTGGGAGAAAATAATTTGGAAAACAAGAGAACAAGGCAAAAAAAAGACAGACATGATTTTAAGAAGTGTAAATAGAGGGCAAGTATCCCTGTGAGCTTGTAGAGATCATACCATTTTCTTACTCATTTGGAGTAGCTTTTGGGGTTTTTGTTTTGTTTTGCCACCTGCTATATGAGCTTCTTCCCTTACACTGCATATGCAGAGTTCCAATTTACAGCTGAGTGGGAAAGTACCAGTGACTCTCTTAGTAAAAGCAAGATTCTTATCTGAGCTGTTTTTGCCTTCAAACTTCTTAGAATCCTGATATCTACTTTTACTGGAATTACATTCTTGTGTTACTTTCCAGCCTTATTCTGTTCTTGGAATCAATTTGGCTATTCTTTTGCTGTCAAAACAAGAATGTATTTCATTTGTTATTTTGTTTCTAAGATTATTTTTTTTCCTAGGAGAGAACATGGACAGACACAAACTTCCTGAAAGTACTTTTAAGATGAAACAAGCTTAAAACCAGTGACTCAGCGGCATGGCTTTTGATGGTATTTGTAGAGATATTGCCCCTTAACAAGTGGTCCTATGGCTTCAGAGGTAACGATTGCAGAATTGGATTCGGGCTTGAATTCATTGCAGGTTCATTATGGGATTATTAACCCCTGCCTCTGCCGGTTGTAAATCCTGTCACAGAAGTTCAGGATTTGGTCATAAAGATGAAAATCTCCTCTGCTAGAGCTACTTGAGGGGGACAGTCCTGGCTGGGAGAAAGGGGAGGCTGGAGCTATGGGCAGGGTGTGTGTTTGCATGAGTTCTTGAGCAGTTTGCTCTTAAGGAGTGCTAACTAAACTAAACTGCCCTCACTTCTCTGGGGAGGTCAGACAGCAAAAAGCGTTGCCTAATCTTTCCCAAGAGAGGTGTTTAGTTGGTGAATATTGATTCACTATGGAATGTTTCTCCTGAGTTCTGATCTCAGGTTGGAACAAACTTGTATCTGGCCCACAGACTAAAAAAAAACCCAACCAACCAACCCAAAAAACAAACAGCAACAAAAAAAACCCCAAACCAACTGGCTGTAGCAGATGATCAGAAGAGTCAATACTTGGCTGAAATGATTATCTGTGATTTGGTTGGGAAGATGGAGAAATCCATAGCTATGTGACGACTAGTTGGACAAGTGTTTGGTACGTCTAGAAGGTATTTTGCTGCTTTAAGCAGCTTGCATAAGAGCGGGAAATAGAATCCAGCTCTGAGGTTTGAAGTGTTTGCTCTGTGAAAATCCTTTCAGTTCAATCTTCTTCAGATATTTATGAACAAGTGAGAATCAGACCTTAGCAGAAGGTTTATGAAGCATGAATATGCATAAACAAATGCACACATTTGGATATGCACATCTGCACATTCTGCATTAAAGTCTTGATCTCCTACTTGGGGTAAAAAATAAAGTGGCTCAGTATTACGCAACTGAATTTAGGTAATTGAAGTAGTTAGAGCAGTGTATGTGGCTTGGGGAGGAGCATGAAGGTGGCTTTTTATATAAAATCATAACTTCTTCTAACTCATTAAAAGATGAAACGTGTAAACTGGCTCCCTTGTTTCAATGGTCTCTTGGGACTACAGACTGCAGCACCTTGTTGAATTGGAGCTGCAACTGCTGCACGATACAATAATGGTTCAAAACTGACTTCCCAAATAGTGTTTTGAGTCTGTCAGCATACCAGCTACTTTAGAGATCATGTACAGCTGTGAAAGTGGGGGCACTTTGCTCAGAAGTGGCCTGCATAGAGTGGGATATGAAGGAGCTAATAGTTCCAGTATTGTTTGTGTACTTTTTGCACAGAGAGGAAATAATTTAATCCTTTGTTGTAACCTCTCCTTTTGTAAATGCATAGGTCTAGCATTTTGCATGTGTTACCATCTACCTTCTCTCCTGTCCCATTTGTAGGGGGTGCGTGGTGTTAATCAGTATCTGGGGAAAGAATCACAGTTTTAAAAGATTTTGTTTACCAGTTTTTCTTAGCAGGTTTCAGCTTTTTGGGGGCATCCTGTATGAAAGGTGCTGTGTGTGCAGTACCTGGAGCAGTAGCAGAAGATAAATTGGCACAGGAAAAAAAAGCAGACCTGAGAGACCTAGAAATACTGTTACCCTTTAAGCTAAATTGCTAACGCATACTTTGTAGTAGACAAACATTGTACTGGAGTAATTTCCTGGCATTCAAACATGTATCTGAGAACACCTGCTATTATAATTCCAGCTTTATGTTCCAAGTGAATAGAATCCAATAAATGTTGCATTTTGTCCTCATTTTGTGTATACAGACTTCAGTTTCATTTTACATAAGCCATACACTGCAGTGTGTTTTTCTGCTTCCTTTGTTTATTGTTCTGAATATCTTTTTGTACATGGTAATGCTTCAAAAAGATTTGCTATCTTTTTGAGGCGTACTGAATGAGATATATTCCCCAGATTTCTCCTAGTGTTAATTGTCTTACAGTGTAAATAAATCCAGAAAACCAAAGCTAAGATACCACATTTTATGTTAAAGATTATGATGGTCAAGTGAATTTGCAAACAGACAGAGCCTGTTTGTTCACCGGTTAGTGGTACTTGTACTGCTATGGTGTTCTACATTATCTGTCTTTGGTCAACAGATCAGAGATTCATAAAAGCTTGTTTAGTCCATGTTGTGCTTCTGAATGCTTTGATACTTCTGTTTGTTAACTGTACTTTCCGACTGCTCCTACTAATCCTTGGTAATGCAAGTATTGTTAACACTTTTAATAACAACCAAGTGAGACATGAGTTTAATTTTAGTTTCTACATTCACATCATAATTTTGCATAGAGTAATAAATATCGCTTTGTTAGCTGCAGCTTTGTTGGCTATGTAAAAAAAGAGAACTTCTGATCGTTTGTGTTTTAAAAGTATAATTTTTAAAATTTGTGTTTTAAAAGGCATAATAAAATCATTGTTAACCAAGAAAACGAATCCGTTCTTGCACTAAAATACTTAATTTGCAGTGTTAATTTGCAAAAACCAAAGGGATGATGGGGATTGATCCTGTGATGGGTGCTTAATTTGGTGCTTCTGATGCATGCAGGCCTCTAATCCTAATGTCTTTCAAATGATGAAAGAAATGAGTTGTGTTCATCTGCCATCACCTGAGAATCTTGCTTGCATATATCAATGCTGCGGTCAGTTGAGAAGACTGATAGAAAATGGCAGCACATAATCTCATTCCAGTGAATCTGGCTGCTCCCAGCAGGTTATTACAGGTTTCTCTTGATACCTGTAGGTTTTGCACTTTTGTTTTTCTGTTTCTAGTCTTTCAGACTGCCTTCCCAAACCTATATCGCCTGTGCAGGCACAGGCGGGTCTCTGATTCATTCTTGTTGGAGCGTTACAGAATGGTGCTTACAGATGGAGAAGAGATCCAAAAGGGAGGGAAGCTCTTTGCTCAGGTAGCTGCTACTACACATGCTGCAGCAGCAGACATGCTTTGATGAAAGGGGAAGAGAGCTGGGCAGAAAAGGGACGAAACCTGTTGTGGTCTTCCCCTTTCTTCTGTGCCCTGTGGAGCAAATATTCAACCTGTAGCCATAAACACACCATGTGGTTATGCATTATCCTGAAAAAGACCATTGGAAAGACACTAATTTTAATTTTGTTTGATTTATGACATTTACTGATGTTCCTTTTTTGTATTTCTTGATTCATCTATCATTTGTCTTCAGAACAATCCTGCAGATAGAAGATCAGTAATGAATTAATTTTGTGTAGTTGACCAGAAGTTTGCTGCTGACAACTGTGTATTAAATGTGCTGATTTATGGTGAAGGTTGAAGGCCTTTCCTTTGGCCCCCATGGCAAACTGAAGAAGAGATGGCTTGCGTTTGTCCTCCAGCCTAAGCCTGCTGTCACTAAGGAATGGGTGATGGGGATGCCTTTGTAAGCACAGTTCATTCTCAAGGCTGAAGTGGTTCTGCTTTCCTTATCAGGCAGCAGTATCTGAAGCAAACAAAAAAGGTCTTGTGAGCCAGCAGATATCTAGTATGACATGTATTCATGCAGAAATTGCTGTGGCCTCTGAGTTACCTTTGCTTATGTAAGGGAGAGGGCAGCGGTGCGGGAGGAGGGGGCATACTCCCAGCCCTGTGATGCAGCATGGGCAGAGCTGGGCACCCACACAGGGCTGGTGGGCTTCAGGGGAAGCAAGTGTCCAGAGATGTCTCTCGGGCTGGTGGTGGAACTTTTCCCCATCACTTCCCTGCCCTCTGCCTGGGAGCACAGCCAGCCCCACTGCTGGGCTCTGACAGGAGATCAGGCACAACCTGCTGTGGAGATCTTACCCATGGCAAAAGAAGGTAATACATTACTGAAAACAGTAAATAGAAAACACTGAGGCAGTGCAGGGTGCCCTGAGCTTTCTACAGGCATAGGCATTGAAATGATAATGTTTTGTGCTCTCTGCTCAGAGATAAACTTACATTTTCCAGACATTTCCATAACTTTCGCCCAGTCTGAGGAGCTGAGATTCCTAAACCAATGCTCCTGCTTGTCGCCTCTTAAGGCATGATGTTTCCTGAGCATTTTGTGAGCTGAAAGCACAGACATCTGCAGCGTCACACAGTAGGAAAATGTGAGGTCTATTTGATGAACCTTTTGAGTCTCTGACGTGCAAGTGAAGTACAACAAAAAAGCATAGGCCCCTGTGAATTCCTATGCTGCTTCTAAGACATCTGTTGCTTTTGATATTTGTATGCTTGGTTGACACATTAATGAATACAAAAAGAAAAGCAATGCTTTTGTATTTCTCTTGGAGCTCTTTTTGGTGCTAGGGTTGCCCATGAGTGCATTTGGACTCTCTAGGACTGTCAGATGTAGGAAGTTCTTCAATTAGCAGTGGCTTTTTTTGGTCTGTCTCTGTAAGTATGCCACTTTTGCTTCTCCTTTTCTCTTTTCTCTGATTTCCCTGTCATTTTACAGTAGAAGCTGTAATGTCACTGAACCACTGCAGTGCCTCCCTGACCTTTCTGTAATCAATCTAGAAAAGAGAGAAGGCCTTGAAGGTCACAGCCTCACCTTTGCTCTGGCTGTACATGAAAATACAGGGTGTGGGCAAGAAGGAAATTAGCCATGCTTTCAGTGGGGTTATCTGAGCCCTAGAACTCAGTTCTAGTTCTGATGCTGACTGTCCCATTTATAACTTGCAGATGCATTTCCTGATGACAACAGTTCTTGTTAAAGGAACTGGGATTTCTGTAGAACAAAATTTCCTGTGCTGCCATATGGAAACATCTCATCTGACCAGTCTGTGATACAGGATGAGTAATAGGAATGGGAGTGATGTGCAAAAAGTAATATGGTCAGGGGTCCTGAACAGTAGCAAAGAACAGAAGTAGAAAATCTTGGTCTAAACACGGCAACCCTGGTTACTGTTCCCATTACATTTATTTATCTGTGTCGTTCTTTGGCCACCCTGCAGTGCTCTATTTTTTCTGAGAAATGTGGTGCCCAGGTTGGGTGCAGTACTTTTACTTAAGTATTGTCTACAGGTGAAACGTGGCCTGAAACATGTACAAATAGGTTCCAAGCTGAAGTTTGTTTTTGCAACAGCATGACATGGACATGTATTTGTGACCCTGTCTGATCTCTGCATCCACTCATTGGCCATGTTGTATTTGTGCAGCTGGTAACTACTTCTTCATTTGTTCATACTGTATTGTCATTTTAAACCCGTTCCAACCGATTTATCAAATCCTTTTAACTTCTAATTCTGTTCTCCCATGCGCTTGCGATCTCTTCCAGGTGCTGTCTGTACAGTGTATAGAAAATGCATGTTCTCTTTTGCACTGTCTCAGTCAAGACCTGAGTGAGTATCACATGATATGGCCTTCCTGTTTGGCAGCAAACCACTGAGAAGCACTTTCTAGACTTTCTAGTTTTGTATTGTGAAGGAACATAAAAAAGCTGTATATTAACTGAAGATACAAAGCATCTACTGTCTTACAGAAAGGCCGTTTATCCATCCTATTGTAGGAGGAACAGTGACGTGATCTGTCTCTGATAAACCCACATTAGCTTTTCCTTAACACTGTATAACCTTCTGGGTGCTTGCAAAGAGAAAGCTCATTTCCTCTCCTGTTTCCCTGTTTCCTGTGAACTGAAGTTCAACAGGGCCAGGAAATTACTTTATTTGCTGCTCCCAGAAAGACGGCAAATTTTCTGTTGAATGGAATTTCCCAGTCACAGTCCACTCTCTCTTATGTGGAGGTAACTATAAGCGATTTAATTTTGATTTTCCCTGCATTATTATAGAAACTGTGTTTTCCATTTATACTTCTGAAAAGTATAAATGGATTCACTATGGAAAATTTCTGTTAATCTTGCTTTCAATAATCACTGCTGAATACAGTGCCCTTTATTTAATGAACTACTATGGCAGTGAAAATTGTGGTAGTCCGCTTTCCAAATGGTGGGAGTCTGAAAGCAGTCTTGTCTCTGATGTGAAAGCACTGCTCAATCTGTAGCTGTTACTACTGGGAGATCTAGATACATCAGTGCAAATTCACTCCAAAAAATTGGAAGCTTTTAAGACAACTCATTTCTCTTTGCACAATATATAGAGAGTGCTTAGGCAGCAATTTAGGAGCCACAGTTAAAGAAAACAGGTGGATGAACTTGGGCAACAGGGAGCCTGTAAATGCACTTTGAAGTCAATGATTTACTGCACGAATTGATGCTGTCACTTAACCTCCTGAAAAACAATATGAGCACCTCACTAAAAGTGGAATGACCTGAGAGGGACTCTCTGTAATCACTTTTGGCCACAATTATGACTATCCAAAATGTGGAGACTAAAAAGACAGGCTAATCCGCCAACTAATTTAGATCATGATCCAAATTGCGCTAGAATTAATGGATGGACTGTGACCTCATGAGAACTGAATTGAGCTCTAATAGATAAAAGAATTCACTAAGCACAAGACACTGCAGAACAGTTTTCTTGCTGTTCAAAAGTTATATTTAGTTTAAAAGTTTCAAGCCTCTTTTTAAAAATAGCATCTACCTATGGTGAACTGTGAATGACTGGTCTGGATTACAGCAGAGCAGGAGTTAGTGAAACCTTTGTCTGTTCTTGTCTTTCCTCCATTTTTCAGCTTAAGATTTCTTCCATATCTTAACCCTAACCACCCTTGAGCTTAATTATTTTTCACATTACCCACTTCCACAGTTTCAGCTTGATAGTTTTAGGGAATAGATGAATCACAGAATCAGGTAGGCTGATCAGGACCTCTGGATGTCTCTATTCCCACTTCCTGCTCAAAGCAGGCCTAGTTAGAGTGGGTGTCTTGGGTTTCTTGCTATTGAGTTTTGAGTATCTCCAAGAAGGGAGACTCCATGCCTTTCTGGGCAGCCTGTCCCATGGTCTAGCCAGAACAGCACTCTGTTCAGCAGATGACATCAAAACCAGAGTGCTGAAAGACAATGCCGTAATTTCGGTGGACAGACAAGTATCCTGGGTTTCCTCTAGAAACAAGCAGGCATTTGTAATTGTCACAAGGCCTAAAGAGACAAAATGTGCAATAGATACTTCATCTTAATATTTTTTATAGCCTCGGTTAGGGTTTAACTGGCATCTGTAGTCCTGTAGGAGTTTTTCTAACAGAGAGAAAACCCAGTCTCAGCTTGACCACTGTATCTACCATTAAGTTTT
The DNA here is from genome assembly GCA_009867235.2 of Psittacus erithacus. Taxonomy (NCBI): domain Eukaryota; kingdom Metazoa; phylum Chordata; class Aves; order Psittaciformes; family Psittacidae; genus Psittacus; species Psittacus erithacus. Next base: position 30,295 of record WYDI02001289.1, read on the forward strand.
TCTGATTGGATTTCTTTATTGGCTGCTACAGTTTGCTATTTAGGGTTGACCCTTTGGACTGGCAGAGATCTCCAGGAAGCTGTGGTGACCATAGAGCTGTCTAAACTAGCAGCTTAGTCCTTTACCTTGACCGAGTCACAGTGGCACTTTTTCTGGGTGTGTGTAACATTGGTTTGGGAAAATAAGAATTTTGGGACCTGTAAACTATAAGACAAAAACTTTAAAAGTATACAAATCTGACATCTTCCAGTTTTTTTCTTAAACATCATCTTAAATCTCAGGAACTCTCAGTATTTTAAAATACTGAAATTCTGCACTGACTAGCCTTGCTCTACAGCCTTATACTGTCTAGAGTTATTGAAGCCAACTTCTTTTGGGTCTGAAAACCGAGATGTTAATACTACTAATTAACTGCTGGCCTGCTAAAATGGCAAGAGTAATAAAGTAGCTTTTCATTTTGACTGATTGAACTGTTTGGATGTCATTAGGCTACTTACTTATAGCAAGAGTATGAGAACTGTACTGTGAGCAGTGGAAGAAATTCCTGGCTGCTTAGCTAGAAGACCAAATGTTAATTTTTGTTAGTGCTTAAATTAAATTAAAGCACCACTGTTTTCTATTCTTCAGTAACCAAAATAAATTGATTACACAAGTGAAACGATGACAGCAAGCTTAATATCCCCTTTTATCATGCAAGTTCCTGGTGCCAGTATTAGCCTGCAGTCTTCATGACTTGCTTATGAATATTGTACATTGCTTTGCAGTCACTTAATAAAATTAAACTTCCTGAGCCGAAGAGAAATAGTTTAATTATTTTTGGAATAACAGCCCAGATATCCATCGCATGGAGATAACAGTCATATTTTATCAAAATACATCCTCAGGAGAAGACACTTTGCAAAATACGTCTTAATGGAGATAGCATTTAATCTTGCTGTTGTCTCTGGATTTTATGTATGTGACTGAGCTCACAATTCAACTCTGTTTAAGCCAGTGGTTATGTGTGATACTGAATCTTTGGATTGGAGAGCTCAACTCTTAATCAAAGCAATGATTTAAGGAGCTAAAAAAATCTTATCATGAACACACGCGCACCAATACCACCATCACACATTAAAACCCAATACTTCCTGGTATGAAAAAGAATGTTAGGAGCTGCCTTTGCCTCTTAGCAGAGACCTTTAATACGGACTCTGCATATTCTTCCTGCACCAGAATTCAATAATTTCCTTTTTATGTATTTATTTTTTTTAACGCCTAGAAAGACCTTAATCTTCGAGAACTCTTGCTTACCTCCTTCAGCTCCATTTGTGGGCTCTTTTCTCTCTTATTCCCCTCCATCTTTATAGGAATAGCACTGCATATATTTTTTATCAATCTGTCTTTGACGTCTAGCTCAAGAAGTTACCCATTTGTGTTGATTTTTACCTTAAACTGTGTGCAATACTTGGGATCAGCTAGGGAGTTTGTTCTCATTTGTTTGATATCTATGGAGCCCTGGCAGCCTCTGTGAGTGGAGGCTGCAGCACCTCCAGGGCCTTTATACCATGCTCATGACCATAAACATGCTCATGTTTATGAGAAATGGTATTTGGTTGCCCAGCAGCCTGGGGCTGTGATAAGAACAGAATATGAGCTCCTGGAGTCTCATTTTGGGGATTGCGTCTCCTATTTCCACCCTACAGCCAGGGCAATGCTCATGTGTGGCACTTTTCTTATCCCTGGAGTTTTCTGTGCATCCAGGTTCAAAGTATATTTTGGCTCTGGCTTCAAGCCCAGCAAGACTAAAAGTGAGCAAATACTCCTGGGCTGACTAGTGACTGAACGAGGGCAATTGATCTAATGACTCTGGTTTGCTAGATATAAGGGAAAACTTAGAAGTAAAAAAATCATTTCTAAGTTTGGGTGGGGTGTTCTGTTTTGAGTTACATTTGTTAAGGATGCATACTGGTAATTGATGGACATGGAGATATAATCTCTATATAAGTAAGAAGACCGATGCTATCACCAAGGGTCCATGCTTTAGTATTAACTGGCAGTTATGTGTTAGATGCTTAAGTGAGCGTTGTGCATTGTTAATGCACTTTGCGCTGAAGTAGGTAGTGTGATGGTCCATAGCTGGAGAGTAAATGTGACATTTAACTCATTTATATCACTGTAGAGTTAAAATTTGATTAAGATATCTGACAGAAAATGGTCCAGGGAATGTATTTGCAGGAAACACACACAAATTTTTTTCTAAAAAGGGAAATCTAAATGAATGAGAAACAGATTGAAAGTGCTAGTGAGCTAAGTGCTACTGATATGATTTAGTTGTCCCTCTAATTTTCCTCAGTAGAGATTACAGTTTGTTGCTGGTTTGTGGCCAGAATGCCCAGCAGTGCCATAGAAAGCATTTGATCAGGTCTCTCATAAGTCTGCTGGTTTCACAGCATGCAGAGAAAAGCACAAAAAGTCTAGGCATGAGCAATAAAATAATCTTCCTTTGTATATTTAATAAATAATAAAACTGGAATAGTGCAGGGCGATGAAAGGACCAAATGAATGTGCTTAATGAACGCCTCTGTGTAGACTTAAAAATAAATCAGTGGAAACAGAAAAGTCCTGTGGTTTTATTTGACTTGTGTTTTGCAGATCAGAGTGGCTGATGAGTATCAGAGACTTGCAGGCCTTAATATCTATTAATTTAAATCATATGAGTCATTAACTGTTCTTTTCTCTTTTTTTTTTTAGAAGAGGTACTCACATACTTGATCAGCTCTTGATGAGGCAGCTCCATTTGATTTCTCCGTGTAATTGCAGTTCGTGCCCATCCGCAAGTAGCGATTTTGAGCTTTGCTTTTCATTTTCTCTTGTTCCAGTAAATCAGTCACAGAAGAAAATGTGGAGCTATCTGAGGGGAAAATCTAAGTACCTTGCCAGGATTCCTTAAGACCAGACATTTAGCAGACCCTAGAAAGAACAATACCATCTGGATATAGAAAGAACCCTTCAGACGTTTTTGCGTCATACAGGGTTATTTATGTGGTAAATGTGCAGCAGTAAAGCCTGCCAGAAATCTGCAAGCTGGTCCATGCACTTCTCAGTAGCTAGGGGTGTTGAAACTCCCTGGACAGGCAACCTGGAGCTGTACTTCCATTAGCTCCCTGTGAATTTTAGCTCTCACTGAAGTTCAGTTCCTAGGTGGTAGGACTACTTGAAGGAAAAAAGCCATCTCATTTGATTTATTATTCCTGGTGCCCTGGTATTAATCTGTCCCAAAAGCTTTTTCAGTGTCAAGAGCTGTAACAGTGCTTTATCCAGTTTAAGCAAGTGCTAGCGTTCAGGGTCTGTTTTTCAGCCATTTACAAAATTCAGCTATTTTAACTAAAACTGTTCTTAAAGATTAAAACTTCAGTTCATGACCATTACCCCAGGCATGTCCCCAGTGGATGTTAAAACTAGCACGGCAAAGGCTGGCAAGTCGCGTTTGGCCAGGCTGCTTCTTAAAAGTGTGGATAACCATCACTTACAGTGAGGTTGCCTGGGACTGCCCTTTGAGGTGCAACTGGAACAATGTGTCAGCTCCTAGCCAGAATGATCTGTCTTATGAAGTCCACTACTGTGATCAGTGACTGTTACTCATTTTGAATTCTAAATCAGTATTTAGCCCCTGTACAGCTATTGGGACTGGGTTTTCAGAAGCTTTCTCTCCAGATCTGGAGGAAAAAATTTAGTCTTGCCCCTATGATTTGAGGAAAAGTGCTATTGCATCTTGACATTCGGCTGCACTCTCTCACCACCCTTCAACAACTGTCTTGGATTTAGGGAAATGCAAGTGATGCTGTCAGTGTTCTGTTAAGCATAACCTTTCAGGAGCTAACCCAACCTTAAATCAAAATGTGATGAAAGTGAAGTTGAAAGGAAAGCAGCTTAAAAGCCAGCCTGTGCTGTAATCACCCTGTGAACCTTTCTCTCCTCATTTGGGTTCATTATCCCACCCAAGGAAGCTTAAAATCAGACTGAGTGCAGATGTTATCAACTATGACTCTGTATTCTGTATGCAGAGCTCTGTGCCACCTCCTGACTGCTCCATTTTTAGCGCTGGAGTAATGTAGTGCTCTCATGATTTATTACACAAAACATTCTGGCAGCAGAAAGGATCAAGAGGAGGTGGGGCCATTATAGCTGTTATCTAATTCCTTTTGAATGTAAGACAGTATTTAAATAAATAAATAAATAAAGTCTTTTTTATGTGTGCTCCAGGGTTTCCATTTTGTGTGGAAAGGGATCAGTCTATCAAACAGCTTGTTGACCCTTCCTAAACAAGAGCTGTGTAAGATCCAAACAGTGAAAATCAAAAGCAGAAGCTTCGTGTAACCTCAGGAGGGACAGGGTTTTTAATCCCTTTAGTGTGATGACAAAAGAGACTTCTCCACACTCACTTCTCTTCCACTCCACAGCCTGGACATCTCCCTTCCCTACCTGTATGCCTGCTTCTGTGGGACCAGAGGTCATGCTGGAGAGGACCAGGCGCTCCCTCCCTCCTGTGTCTCCTCCCTCAACAGACTCCTCTGAAACTACCTGGATTGTGGTGCAAGGAAGGAGGCGATAGATGGAGATAAACTCATACCTAGTAATAAGCCTCTTTGCAGGCTCCAGTGAATAAAGGGGAGCCAAACATGGGAGCACAGGAAGCACAGGCAGCTGTCAGAAGCCTCACGTTCAAGTGCAGGATAATTTTTCCTGGTAGAGAGGCACTGTGTGTTGGGTGATGCAGTGGGCCACTTCTTGGTCATGTGAACAGGGAATGGCCACAGAAGGAAGGAGCAGTGTCACCATATGAGATATCCTCAGCAAGAATATAGGGCTCTGGTTCCTCTCCTGCTCTGAGTCCCCTTATGTTGAGTTTGGCTGCTCAGGGAAGCTGTGTATCATGGCAATGTGCTGTGGACGGTACATGAGTGCCCAACATGGCAGGCATGGCTGAAGACAAGAGGGAGGTAGAAGTCAGTGTGTGCCTTGCACTCAGTGAAGTGCAGAACAAGTGCTGTGTCCTTAAGGTACAGCTAATGCAACCTGCAGCATCAAAATGGTTGCAATTGGGTGTAGTAGGGCATAGTGTGCCTCTTGGATGCAGCTAATCAAAGAATTTTAATGGTTTGGGCTAGAAGGAGCCTTAAAGATCTAGTTCCAACACCCCTCCCATGAGCATGGGCACCTTCCACTTAGAGCAGGTTGCTCAAAGCCCCATCCAGTCTGGCCTTGAACACTGCTGGGTATGGGGCATCTGCAAGTTCTGCAGAGAGCAGGAAAGAGCAGAAATGAACTAGCCCTGAATAAAAGACCTAGAATATCTTTTTAAAATAGCATTTTAAAACAGAAAAAGAAGACAAGCTGGTGGTTGTACTCCTTCAGAGAAGCTTGCTTTGCAGTGCAGAAACAATGAAGATGGCTTTATTCTTGTGTTTGATCAAGAAATGCATTAGTCAAATTATTTGGTTTGTTCTTTTGCTCTTATTTATGCTAGCCTGAGAACGAGACATGGTTGGTCTCTCCCTGGGAGAGCTTAGGACATCTACAGTCTGTGAGTGCTTGCGTCTGTTGAACTTTAAACTTGATTGTGTGTGGCTCTGTAGGGAGAAGGAGCAAAGAGTTTACCTTTCCCTCATTGGCCTTGGTACTCTTGTGGTGAAATTTCAAACCAGTTGACGTCTGTCTATAGAATTTTTAATGAAGTTTATAACAAAAAAGTGCATAACTGGAAAAAGCAAACCTAGGTCCTTCCTGCAGTTTCTGCGTCCTGTGTGTTCCTGTGGGGTCTCCAGCCTTTTCAGTAATACTCAGCTATCGAAATTCAGCCAAGAAGCACTGCCCATAGAACTTTGCTCAGAAAGAGCAGCCTCCAGAAAGACCATCAGCCCTGCATGCCCTCTTGCACTTCCTGTCCACACTGGTCAGCCAGGGCAAGTAGGCTGATGGCTGGCAGACCAGCTGCCTGGGGCTTGGTGCTGCGCAGGACATGCTCCTGCAGCGCAAGAGGCTGCATTCATGCAAGAGGAGGAGTCGTCTAGTTTTGAGGAAGGCTGTTAAGCTATCTTTAGCAGATAGACACCGCTGAGCTGCACTTCTAGAAACACAAACAACCCTCTAGGCTGACTTCAGTGGTGTTCAGGTCCTTGCTGCTCAGCTCACACTTATTCTCTCCAGCGGATAGCTCTTAAAGACATTAACAATTTCTACCTGGAACACTTCATCTTTCTACATCAAGGCAGAAACCATCTACCTCTCCAAGTTAACGGTACCTTCTTAACCCTTCTCACCTTGCTGGGAGAGCACTGTGCTTCTGAACCACTTAGGTAACACTGTTGGCTTCCTGAGTACAATTCATCTCTATTTAGATATTGCTGTCATCTGTTTTTCCAGCCAGAACTGGGTGTTCTGCTGTGGTTGCGGACTAGGGGCAAAGATGTTCGCCAGGTGCTCAAACACTTTTTAGTTTGACTACGTCTTCTGCCCTTTTAGAGAGGTCGTATTCTTTTCCTTCACAACAGCAAGCTGTATTGTGTACGTGCTAAACAAGTAGTAGTCAGCCTGCAGAGGTGACTGTTAACTTAGCACGGATTGTGTTTGTATTCTGACTGTCAAGAGTTTGGCTGTAATAATTACCAGTGATTAATTAGATTACAGGAGCTCTGTGTGATAATACCAGTGTTTACTGGAGTTGTTTTACTTCTGAAGGTCATGCAAGATCAGAAAATAGGACAATCACCATTTCTATTGTCTCTGTTTGCAGCACTTACTGGTAAATGCAGTTGTAGTCATATGACTTAGTGTAATGTAGTCGTGCAAGGAGTAGGTATTTGAGCTGGGTGATCATTATGGGTCCCTTCCAACTTGAAACATTCTACGACTTTATGTTCCTGATGATTTCCCTTAATTTGAAAAAACAGGAAAAGACTTGCATATACAGTGTTCCAAATGAATTTGCAATGTTCCTCACTCATCTCTTGTTCTGCGAGGGTTAGTTTTGAGCATTCATTTTTCAGGTAGCAGTTGACTCAGTGGATGACTCTAATATCATATGTTCCTGAAAAACTGGCCAGGAGAACAGTTTCACTGGTGCTGACTTGAATGTCCACATACAGAACACAGTGGTATAAATGAGCAACAAGTTTATCAAAGGTCCTACCCTGTTTTATCTAGTACTAATTTTTAAAGTGGATTAAAATCAGTGAGAGTTGTCACCTTCCTTCCTTTAAATGTAATGTGTTTTTCCTTTCTGATATAATAGCCAAGATACTCCGCGCCGTATGTGTATTCTTATTGTATCGATTGTAAGAAGACAGTGTGAAATTTCTTCAGAATAAGAACATACTTCTAGATTTAATGACTCTTTAGATTCTGAATAGCAGTTAACAGTGCAATAACCTGGGATTTTCAGAGTGGAAGGTGGTTAAGGACAGAGGACACTAACTGAAAGTGGAACAAATTATTTCGCATGATTATCCCCTGACTGTGTGGTCATCCATAATAAATGTATGTTGTGGGTCGGGCAAGGCTGTTTTTTATAAGCAAACCTGAATAGAAATAGTTTATATGAGCAATGCATACATACAGAGAATAGAAAGTACTGGACATCATGTGAGTAGGAACTGTGAAAATTGAATTGGGAAAGCACAGCAGAAGCAGAAAGCAAACAGGTAAGCAAAATTTATTAAAAAAACCCGAATCTTATTTTTTCTTTATATGCAAAGTAAGAAAATGTTGGGAGCTGGGTGGCCCAGCGGGAATTCCTGCTCTGTTGCAGTATAGTCTGGGACTGACACCCTAAATCAGGATGCTCCTTGGCTAATTTCAGGTAGCTGAATCTTACACAGTCATAGGCCAAGTAAGCCATCTAATAACCAATGGTAATCAAAGGGGGCTTGAATATACAAAAGCCACCATACAATGGTAAAAATAACACAATTTGCGCTCTGTTTAAAAGATGGCAGTTTGCAGCCTCTAAGTTGTGTAGATAAACATGCACAAGATAGTTCAAATAATGGAGTAAAGGGGCTATGTATGACTGGATTTCTCCTTTGAGAATTCTTATTATCAGTATCTAAGCATCAGGCTGCAGCCTGTTGATGAAAATACCTCGAGCACCTCAGAGGTACTGTGGAAGAAGGCCTTTCGCTAATGCTTCAGGGATGGCAAGGCTTTGCCACCTCTTTCTGCTCTATGGTGGGAGCCCCAGGGAACATTTCCTTCTAATTAGATTTTGCTGTAATTAGTGTGTGTAAAAATGCTAGCAAAATCCTAGATGTTAGTCCTGACAGTCCAGAGCTGTATAGACATTGTGTAGTGTCCATACAGTCTGGTGCCTGGCAGGATCTGTCTGTGCAGAACAGGGCTATATTTGGAAGCAATGCATTTATTATTCCTATCCTTATTCCAATGCTTTTGTTTCTTTGAATGCAGCTCTCTCACAAGGTCATACAGGACAGTGTTCTCACAGGACCAGGTGGTCCTGCCAGGTGGTTGCAGAAAGCTCAAGTGCCACAAAGTGAGGTATTGTTGTACCCTTGTTTTAAAGACAGCCACTAAGGGATTGAATGCATAAGCTTTGGTATCTTAAGCCAGCTGCTGTTAGGCAGCTCTCTCTTATTCTGTGTGCTGGGTAGCAATAACCAGGGAAGTCAGTCGTTCCAGGAGTATGGGGTAGGTTAATGGTTTTCTCCATGTGTGTGCATGTGTGCCTGTGGGTCAGCACAGAGTGAGACTTGGGCTTACCTTCAGTGTTAGGCTCGGTGTCTGGAAGTTTCATCCACTGTTGTATATGTAGATGTGTATGTAGCTCCTTCCCTGTGTCAGGGTCTCAGGATTTCTCAGGATAAGAGTAGAGGTAGTGTACAGCACATGTAGTTTGGAACCCTTGTCCAGCAGTGTGGATAATGTGTGCTAGGGCTCTCTTACATCTGCCTTTCATGAAGGAATGCTGTGAGGTCTTGGTTCTTTCTTGTGTCATCTGTTAGTTTTCTTAGTAGGAGGAGTTTTAAGAAATAGAACCTCAAATTCACAAAAAGGGATAATTAACGATAGTAACTGATAATTTAGTGTGTGTGTGTGTTTGTGTTTGTGTTAAAATCATATAGGTGAATGGAGGCTGTTAAACCCTTGGGGATAAACTAGCCTGACTTGTGCTTGGATTTTGAACTTCTTAAACGTAATTCATTGCAATAGCAACATCATTGCAAATACCAGTGAGCAGTTGCCCTTGGCTTCCCCTGACTTAACATGGTTCCTCTTTATGAGACTGAGACTACAGCGTTTATATCCAGCTTGTTTTTTGTCAGTAACTCCATCTGAAAGGCAGCAGTTCCCCTTTGGCTTTGGAGCCTTGTCCGTAAAACTGTGCGTTCATGGATATCATTCCTGAGGCTGGAGGTGTGCTGGATTATTCTCTACTGCTCTAGGTTGAGATTCATGTAACGATTTAAGTCACAAGTAGCAGCATACCGAGAATTTCACCTCCTCCTCCCACTTACACACCTCAGTGAGTTACATTTAAGAGAGTAAGAGGCTGAGACACAAAACAAGCAATGCCTTCCCAAGAGGGACAGGATTTTATTCTTGCATCTCCATTCTGCCATAGCAGGGTAAAAAAAAAGCATTGAATGGATGTTGCACATAGTGCAAATCATAACCAGGCCTGGGATTTATTTCATCTACAAACTCCTTTGGTTAGTGTTTGCTCATGAGGCTCAGATGTCATCTTTTCACTGTGGGTGACTTCTGTGACTCGTATGGTGCAGGAGATCAGAGCTGTGTGTTGTGGTCTTTGCTGCTTAAAATGCCTGTGCTTCTGTGAGGTGGGAAACAGCAAAAAATGGAGCAGTTTGTCAGAAAAGGTGACAGACCACATCAGCACTGAGTTTAATTCAAACCCCGTCATGTTAATTAGGTGCTATTTTGAGTTCAACAGGTGGTACAGTGTTAACCAGACCTTTGTTTTGCTGTTACTTCTTTAAACGGTTAACTTGACACCAAACCCTGCAACACAATTATCTCCATTATTAATGGCTTTCACCGCTGAGGTATTTTTAACCTTGTAAGAAAATACATGAGAGAAAGAACGGCTTCCACTAGCAGATAAACATAAAGGCTTAAGTAGGGCTTTCACTGCAGCAGTTTTTCTTACTGCCTTATTGGAGCATGTTTAGGGAAAAGCCTCCATGTAACTGTATCATAGCTGGTGGTGTTTGTCTTTCTAAGATGGAGAATTGGGTGAGATGATCTGGCACTACTGTTGAAATTTGTTCTATTTTCCATTAACATGGAAAAAGGTAGATAAAGGAGATGACTGAAACATGAAGTTTCTACGTCTGACACCCACTTGCATGCGTAGCTGTCTTCTGGAAAATTAAGAGCATAATGCAAAGTGTCAGCCACTTGGGCCTTGCAAAATTACAGCAGTCATGAGCTGTAATAACCACTGCTTTCCTCTTGCTTTCTGGTTAACAGCCTTCAGGTGGTGTTGCTTGTAGTTGAGATGACTTGGCTGGCTAATTCTATCACTTACTAAACAGGAGGCAGAAGAAGAGAAGTTTGTAAGAGAAGAAATACAGAAGGAAGAATGGCATCCACCTTTTGAAGGGGTGGGATTTAGTTGATGTGGCTAATATCAGAGATTTTGCATTCCATGTCACTGGCAGAACTTTATCTCTCCAGTTTTCATTAGTGGGAAGAATGGAAACAAAAAATACGGCCACTTGTGATCCTTCCAGACCATCCAAAAACCTTCAGGACAAGAAGAGCAAACACTTTCCAGCACCTGGCTTGTAGAAACATACTGGGATTGATGACAAAATCTATAGTTAGGGTTTTTTTATTGTTTAAACAAATTAAAAAACACATGGCTCTTCCCTTAAATTTATGGCCTCATTTTGAAGCCATGTTGGATTTTGCCTTTCTAGAGGCTTCAGCAGGCTTTGGATCACATTGGTATTTTAAAAGGTGTTTATCTTCAGGGGACATATATTAAGATATAGGGAAATCCTGTTGGATTATGTTCTTCATCACTCTGAATCCGCCGTGAATTTTCCTACTATATTTATGTAATTCTTTTCACATCTAATTGTAAATTGCTTCAGCAATGAAGCCTCCATCATCTTCCTAAGGAAAGTATCCCAAATTTTGGTAGAGCTTTGTTCCCCAAGGCTCAGCATCCATGTTCCCTCTCTCAGTTGAAACCCTCATTCTTGGTTACATCTTGTGCTGACAGATTGTACAACATCTTGCTTGGAAAACCTGAGCTGACCTTTGAGGACATGGAGCTGCTGCTTCTCTGTGCAGTTTGTTTCTAAGTATTATCCTTTTTCCTTTCCCAGGCTAGCATGAGTCAGGGGCTGCCCTTGCCTTTTAAAAGGGAAGTTGCCTTGGATGTTGGAGAGAGGGCAAGTTCTGCTTTGATTTTCCAGCGATATCCACCAGAAGCAAAAGCCTGTGCGGCAGCTGTGATGCTCTCCTCCTGCATTCCCACCTTCTGGGCAGGGTGAACTCCTTGCAGCACTGATTGTGGAAGGAAAATGGCATTCCCAAACTAAATAACCTTCATTCCTCCTAATAGGAGGAATAACTGCTACTATCACGATTGCTAATTTTAATATACATAACACTTTTGTTGGTATGTTTTAAAGAGCATCAGTAGGGTCAGGCACAAGGCCACGGCTCTGCAAACAGAACCATGTGGATTATATATTCTGTTCAATGTTTGTATTTCACCAGCACAGTGGGGTCTTGCTGTAGACTGAAAGTGCCACTGTGTTATAACTAATAATAACAACATCTAACAGTAATCGTTTCATTACTGTAACAGTCCGACCTTTTACTAGGGGTTTGCTAATTGACACACATGTTTTTCAGCTCTGTTTCCATTAAAGAGACTGTACCAGGCTTGTCTGTGTCTTTGTACTGAGACGGAGACTGGAAGTCATTAATCATCATAATAAATAAAAAACAAATGGTAAATTAGACAAATAAGTTGGACTTAGTACTTCATGGCTTGTTTTAGGGTTCTGTCCACTGTTGCAGGCAAGTGAAATAGATATGCTGGTTATAGCCTGTGCCTCTAGATGACAGGAGAGGCATGAGGCTAAGGGAGAGTGGCATGGCGATCATCTCGGCTTGGCTTTGACTTCCCAGCCCTTGCAGCCACACAGCAGCCCTTCCAACAGCCTTCCAGGCCATACCAGTGGTGTATTTATTGGTCCTCCTCCCTGCCTTGGCCATGAGAGACAGCCTCACTGTGCCAGGGGCACCAAGAGGCAGGTTAGCTTGATTGTTAAATGGACGCATGATACTAATCTGAAATTGGAAACTCTCTTGGTTCTGCCACATGTTTCTGGTGATGCCTGGGATAAGTTGCTTCTCTCCAAGTTTCCAAAGAACCATGGAAATGCTAATGTCCTCTAATCTTCCACCGCCTTGTCCTATTACCTCCCACAAATGTCCTTTCAGGTAATTTGGACCATTTGTCCATTTTACTGATTAAAAAAAAGAAAGTTTGCTTTATCTCTGCAAAATGATGCTAATCCACACTGTTGTCCTCTCATGGGGGTGAAAGACCTGTCAATCCTGCAGTGATGCATTTCTCAAGAGTTTCCATCATTACTAAAAGGGGCAATGATTCTGACTGGAATGCTGGGCTCTTACGTGGGTATCACTATATTAATTTCTTGTTGCGTAGATGATTTTCAACAGCTTGGACATTGTTTTCCTGCTTTATAAATAAATCCTCCTTTGACAGCAATGCCACTTTTCTCCATGATGTTTTTCAATTCAGTTTTTATCTTCTACCCTGGTCACAGATTGGTATCTCTCTGCATTTATTAATTGAAATGAGTGAATGCTGCTTTGATGGGGTTATTCTCTGCTATTATTGTAACCTGACTTTCTCCTCCAATAAACTAGACAGCATGGGATATTTTCTTTTTCAACTACAAGATATGAAATAGAATGAAATGAGAAGAAATTGTGCCATATGGTGTTCACATTCCATAAATCAGATTTCTTACTCTACCAGCTGTGAGTGCCCTCATGTGCCTGGGAGATTTCTTCTGGCAGTTCTGGATGTGATGTGCAGGCAGGGCATGGCCCAAGCCCTGTCCCCAGCTGCGGGAAGATCACACTGTCTTCCAACATGGGTTCTGGCATACAGGAAAAACCCCTGTGGCATTAATTTTCCTCCTGTCATTTCAGCATCACCATTAACACCAGCCTTGGAGAAAGGCACAGGAAGATGATCTGTGTTACGGTAATTGCTTTCACTTGAGTCATCCCTACTCATCAGCTCCTGAGGCCGAGGAGTTGCTTCTGTCCCCATCCCTGCCAGGAGCAGCGGCAGCCAGAAATTACTGTTATAATTTAGGCCAAGACACCCCTGAACACTGAGGATGGGAGAGCTGAAAGGCAACTGAACCTTCTTCTTGCGTGTTTTCCACCCTCTGTTGGTGCTAGGCAGAGTTCATGCCTAGTGACTGGCTTTCTTGTGCTTGGATGCCACCAGTGAGACTTCTCAAACCACACTGAAAACAAAAATGAAATAAAAATAAATCATGCTGAGATAAACCAAAAATTGTTAGGATCAAGGAGATCCAAAAGTTCTCTCGGCCAAAACACATTTTGCCATATGCCACAAAACCCTCCCTTGAACTCCAGTTGAGCCAGACTTTCATAGATCAGGCTTGGTTTTGGGGAGTTTACAGGCTTGCAGCAGTTTGGTCAGTAAGTAGTCATCTGGGATGTAATATGTAAAGCAGTGTAGTGCAGGAAAACCTAACAAAGCTCTTAGTTTGCAAAACTCTGCAATGACATATTTATGAGTTTTGTTACTGATCCTGGAAGGCAAAGAATGGCTCAGTGTCACGTAGTGCTCCGCATCATATGGTTCCCTTGCTCTGTGAGGAGTTTTGACATTTCAGTGTATTTTCAAATATATTTTGATTCCAAAATGAGCTGAAGAAAACTGAACTGTGTAAATAACTTCTACTTACAAGGATTACCACACTAAATTCATGCAAATAAAGTCACAGATGCAAGAACGTTTGCAGGACATTACTCAAAAGGAAAATAGCTCTAGCTCCATTTACAAGGTGCGAATATCCTACTGTGTAACCAAAAATGTCTTTAATTGAAGTGTGACTTTCATGGGCAGCTTCTGGTTTTGCTTTCAATATATGTCTTTGTGCTCAGTGATGGGTCAAAATTTTTCCACAAGCAAAATTCAAATGTGCTGTTTTAAATTCATGTAGAGGAAAAAAGCCTATGAAATATAATACAGAAAGGACCAGTAGGCATATTTCAAATTTTAGTAAGCACAGGAAGAGAGGTAAAATTAGCATTTATTCATTATTTATCTACTTTTTAATGTTTATAACTAGCTCTAATTGTATTCTCTTTCCTTTTTTAGTTTTGAGAATGCCAATAATAACTTCAGTCCTTTAAGTGTCTGAGCAGAGACGATAATGCTGAATATCTGACTTGGGCTGAATTCTTTGTCTAGAATTTGGGGGGGGGGAAAGGGGTTCCTCCATTTTAAGGGGGAGATGAATGAAAATAGTTTGATTTTGTCTGTTTGCTGGTCTTTGAGAGTAGGCTGGTAGGCTGCAAGGAGCTCGTATCTTGGGGGAAAAAAGAGCAAAAGTTTTTTGTAATACACAACAGAATGGTTTTTGGTCCTCACAAGGAATGAAGGATATGCCATCCTGTGATTGTGACTGTTTTGCCTCCTGTCTTACAGGCTTGGGGAAGGGACTTTGCTCCCATATTTGTCTTCAGACTCCCCTCTGCTCCAAAGCAGAAGTCCAGAAGCAAAAATATCCATTTAACCCCTTACTGGCCTATGGGTTAAGAGAGTCCCTTGGTGCTGCTGATGAGTTTCTATTCCTCTGGGGACAGCGAGGCACAAGATCCCTCACTCCCATGAGGTGTGTGGATTGCAGTGCAGCGTTTTGGTGTGCCTACTCTGGAAGGGGGAGGATGAGGACTTTTCCTTTTTTCTTTTTGTGCAGGCAGTTAGCTCTAAACCACCACTTTTGGTACCAAAAGGCCAATGGGTGGAATTCTTAGTTCTGGGAAAAGCTTAAGTCAGAGCTCACAAGCATCAAGGCTTTCCAGCTACAAGACATGAGAGTTCAAGAAGCCAGTCTTCACTCTGCTCCTCAGAGAACTTTTTGTCTCCTTAGAAAATCAGTGTAGAACTGAGTGATTCAACTGGAAACCATATCAATTAAAGATGCACTTTGAATGTATTAAGTGCTGTAAGAGTGTGAAGTTTTCTGCAGAATGAAACCAAAATTGGTTGATATTATGGCACCGATATTTCTGTGTCTCATTTTCCCTTCTGTAAAATTGTGCCCTGTAATTTTCTAATGCACTTAAGGTAACTTTAGAAAAGTTTGAGAACTCTGGAAGTCTGATGATCCCACAGTAATGCCTTTGCAGGAATGGCATTTCTGGGATACAGGGTATCTTTGTTTATGGATACAGGGGTTGGGGAGTGACATTATAAAATAATGGGTATAAAACCACGGTTAGAATGCTAGATGAATAGCAATGGCAAATGCCATTTTCTTTATTCAGGTGAATGATGCAATCATTTTGTTTAATCATTGTCCTTTTTTTTCTGTATCCTTTACTGTCCATCAAAAGTACTGCTGTTGTGGTATGCTCTAACTAACTTCCCTGCAAGGGTAAGCAGAAGTCCAGGACATGTTTTGCAGTCCTGTGAAGCATGGCAGAGCATGGCAGGTCTGCTCACTTAGGTTTAAGCATGTGGCTTTCTAATGAGAGTGAGGATTGAAGTGAGAAGTGTGGGCAGAAAAGTGTATGCTAAGATGTGCTTCTTCCTGGGGAGTTGCTGGGAAGCCAATGTGTGCAGGCTCCCCTGGCATCTCCATTGAGCAGAGATGGTTAATGTGATGGTGTGCTGTCATTCAGTTAACAAAGAGGAGAGCCGTAAAGCACTGCTGAAGCTTCCTTGTTTCGGGGTGTGATTTCTCACTTTCTTCTTACCCAGCTTTTGATTTTCCTTCTCCTCTGAGAGAGCTGACAGTTGTCTTGAATTGCAGGAATACCCTTTTCCCTAGTCTCCTGGCAAATGCACTTTGCCATTCTCTCTCATCTTTGATTGCCCTTGGTCTACTTGAGCCTCCTTTTTCATTCCCAGTCCTCCTTTTGCTGGGTGTCTGATGGCCCATGATACTCCACACTGTCTTCCCCTCATCTCCTGTGCAAAGAGTGCTAATGGGCACCTTTAAACCTTTCCTCTGTGCACACTGTGTCTTGTATCTAAACCATAGATCAGTGGGTGGTGATGCAGCTTTGTTTAAATCAATGGGGGTCACGCTGACCTGCTTGCTGAAGGTCTGGCAGTAGCTAATAAGCATCTCTGGGAGGCTGATCTCAAATGTGGCAGGTGAAGCTGAAGAAGAAGGTATTCAATGAGTTCTTAATGGTGCATTTGTTTTAGCCTGCCTGATTCTGTGAATGAAGTTCTAGCATCGTAGAACAATGCTGCCATGGAGCATTGTGGAGCAAGCTCCAGCGTTGAACCCTGGAGATTACTGAGTAGGCTTATTTGTAGGTACTTTGGCAACAGTATTTATATCAAGAGCTATTAAAAATAATGAGATGCTGCAGCTTCACTAATGATTTAAGAGGTTCTCCTTGCCATCTCAGTATGAGGCCGATCTGATGCAGCCATCTTCCTGATAGCATCCCACAGTGTTTTGTCTTTATGAGTACATCTTGTTCTGGCTTGTTTCAGAAATCTGCTCTTAGCTCTAAGGTCTGCAATTGTTGGCCTGTAATTAGTGCCAGTATTACGATGCTTTACTGCACTGGTCTGAACTACTGGCTATTTTTAGATATGACATTGTTCAGGTCTTTGTTGCATAGTTTATTTCATCATGAATCAGTAGGCTGCTGAGTATAACATACTGCTGGGTTTTAGAACAATTAGTGCAGACTTATGTAGATACCAGTTAGTATTTACACAAATGTATCTTTAGATGGAGATCCAGTCCCAGGCTGGAGGGGACTGTGGTCAATATTCCTTTCTGGTAGCTTGAAAAACCAAGTACCTACCTTGGCCATGGGCCAAGTAGTTGAGTGGATTTGCAGTTAATCTGCAGCAAAATTAGATATTCAGCATGCATACAGGTCATGAGGGTAACACCTGCCATAATTGAAACTATGAACTGTTTGTCAAGAAGCTAAACACTGTTAACGTCTTACTGAGAAAGACTCAAGTTTATGCCTCATGGAGGACTAATAACAGGAAGCTTGGTTTAATGAAAACTTGGGTGGAAACTAGGGCATATGCTGTGGCTGAACCCTGCAGCTAATGTTGAATTGTCTCAACCTGCATCTTCTCTTTGAATAGTAAAATGTTAGCCCTCCAGTGGCTGTAGTGTCCTTGAGTCCCAGTTAGTATTAATCATAGATTGTGCAGCTTTTGTACATAACTGTCAGCTTTCTATTTTGAAAAATGTTGTTTGAACGCCCTGAGGTTTTATTCACAAATCAAACTGTATTCTCTTTTCCTTTCTCAGCACTGTACTTAAAGAGAACTTGCTTTCTGTTACACCTCTAAACCAAGACCAAGAGGTGCTAAATGTAAAATCCCACTGAGCCCAGTGAAGAAAGAGCCATGGTGTTATTGAAGGTAACAGCCCGTGATTCTGCAGGAGGAACTTTTAAAACTTTAATATCCCAGAGAGCAGGCCGCTCTACTTAGAGGTGCAGGCTGAATGAAAAGTGATTAAATTAAATTAGAAACAGGCAGTTTCCATCTGTCATTTTAGAAGCCTAGAAAATACTTACATTAGAAAGGAAGGCATCAGAGCACAGAACTAGAAAAACACATACCAGGAGGCTGCCTTCAACATGGATGCTCACTGCTCATGCATACTAAGCAAGTCCTTCCAAATAAAGATAGAAGTGGGGTCAGAAAACAAAATGTAATTCACCCTAAAATAAACATGGATCTGGGCAGAAACTTTCATAGAAAGAGAAATACTTGAAAGGTTTACTTTTGAAAAATACCCCAGGAGTGAGAGCGTGCAGTTAATCAATTATGATGTTGCAAACAATCCAAATTATTCTTTAGAATTTGATAGCATTCAGAGGTTATCAACAGCAAATGAGCACTGGATTTTTTCTATAAAGTCTATCACTGCTTTACTATAATGCCTGGCTAATTGTTGCTTAAATCTCAGGAGTGTTATGAAGCTTAGTTCAGTAATGTGGTTAAAGACCCTTCATGTTCTGTGCTAAAAGATGGCAGCAATATAAAAATAATGATAAGCACTTACATTTTAGCATGCTCCCATGCACTTTTGTGAAAATGGGCACATTTTCAGTTTCAGATTTCAATAATTTGTACACTGCTGTAGTCTGACACTGTGCTTCAGAAGGAAATATAATGATAAAAACTGCATTTCTACATAGTGGTGTTTTATGCCTTACTTATATTTCAAGTGAGAAAAATACATCCTGAGGTATGGCTGACGAGGCCTGAAACTGCTGCATACCATGAACAGGCAGCATGTGGCAAGCTGTGGGTCCAAGCCTTTGGCTCCACCGCCTAAAAGACTCCCAACAGCTTTCCCTGTAGAAACACAAGTCCATTCTGTGGATGGAGAGATGATGTTTCAGCCCTTTCACAGAGGCTCTGTATCCAGTTGTCAGAAGAGAGAAGTCCTCATGACTGGAGTGGTTGAATGTTGTGATGTTCAGTCACAAAAGCTGAAGGCATTGTTGTGATCTGGTGAAAATGGAGTCAGAACACTCCTGAGCACCTCCAGCTACAATGATCACAGCCTCATTTCTCTGGATGTGAACATGAGCCTCCTCCATGGGTAAATGCAAGGAATTAATAGCCCTGATAAAACTATCCTGTGGACACTCATGCAGAGATATGAAATGCTGATGGGATAGTTCCCTGGAATGAAAAGCTGCCTCACTTCAAAAAGGGACTGCAGCTAACAACAGAACTATTTCTCAGGCCAGGTTCTCCTCTCTGGCTACTGAGCCATCTGTCCTCCACAGAAAAGCAGAAGAGAAACCCTCTTAAAAAATTTGGTTACTAAGTGAAAGTCGTGGGGCTTTTTAAAATGAATTTTTTAGTTCTGAAAATATCCGTTCTCTTTAGGGAAATAAGTACGTCTTTATTAACCTTCCCAGGAAGTAGTGTTCAGATTAATAAGATCATCAACTCTTTTTAGCTTTTCATTTCTAAATGCATACATGTGAAATTTCTAGGCCTCAATGAGCTTTCCCAGTGATGAATGTAACTCCTTATTTTGCTCCACTGAACAATCTGCGTGTCTTACGTGAGCTGAATCTAGTACCTTCTTTCCAAACTTCTGTTAAGTTGTTGTGTGCCCCAGTCAGCCATCAGAGGGTTCCTGTATCTCATGCTACCTCACCCCTCAAATTGAATTGCAGCCGGGTAGGGCCTCCCATTAGTGCCTTTCCTCTCCTTCACCTCCGTGAGTGTATGTTTGGGAGGTCAGGAAGACTAGGAGGACTTCATAGGCATCACATGTGCATCCCTTCCTTCCTCTTGCTGCTCTGCGTCCTCTGCTGCAGTTCCTCGCATCCTGGGCTTGCTGGGTTTTCTTCTTAGGAGGCTGCCACACACTTGATTCACCCAGACTCTCTTTTTTTCTGCTTCCTCCTATGCTAAAAGGTGCTTTGGGCTGACGCCCCTCCTGCACCATTCCTGCTGCATCTGTGCCTTGTGAAGTCAAAGTAATTTTATGCAAGATCTTGGCCATTAGAAACCCACAGGCAGGTGCTGTGTATGGGGAGAACAAGAGTCTCTCAGGGTGTCCTAGAAAATGGAAGGCTGCTGACTGCTGTTGGGGTGCTCCAGGCTCCAGAACTGAATACTGGGCACTGCCAATCAGTCTACCTTTGTTCTGTGACAAAATACAGCTTGGGGATTAATATGGTGCAGGGAAACTACTCCAGCTGCTTCTAATTTCCTCCCTAGGAGCCCATCTGTCTAGCTGCCACTTTGTGATACAGTTGTATTGCTAGTTGCATTGACTCATACTCTCTTTTTGTAATGATGCACGGAGATCAATTACCCATATGTTGTTTCTAGTGCATATATCTGCCTTTCACGCAGTCCCTCCTGAGGGGTTATTGATGTTCCCATGGAGCATGAGAAATGGATGGGACTCTTGCAAGCAACCGCTCTACTAATCTGTGAAGACATCCTGAGGAAGGAACTGGAAAATTGTTTTCCTTCCCTTACGGAGTTTTATGGTATGTGTGCATAGGAGCTCTCTCTGAATGGATGTCACTTCTTTTTTATTTCTTCATTAAAAGGTGTGTCTCACATATCTCCTTCCTATTGCTTATGGCTAATATGCAGCTGAGCAAGCTTTTCAAAATCATGTCAAGACTGGAAAATAGAGTGAGCTGGCTCATTCTCAGCACAGATATAAAAGACTTGGGAAAAATATCCTGAATATGCCTGCTCCGTTTACCTGGAGGCAGTGGTGGCACCCATGGGGCACTAAGGGCCTCAGTTGGATTCCCAGATATGGCAAAGAATCAGCATGTGCTTGTTTATGATGCTTGTTTTATTTGTATTCATTTGCTACCTTTCGTTGTTCAGCATTAGAGATGTTTGCAATTATTTATATCCCAAGTTGCTTCAGAGTTGTTCCACTAAGGACTAGCCAATGTGCAACACTAAACAGAGCATCTTGCTTCAATGACATTATACAAGGTTTTGCTTTCTTACTGAAGGCTCTTGACTTTTCATTAGGTTTTCAAAATACTAATATAAAATTTACTGATATAGAATACTAAGTGGACTGGGATCTGCATGGTGAGAGAGAAATCCTATCTGAGGCCATATTGCCACAGATGAAATGTAAATGTGCTCAAGCTCATTGGATTCATTTTTCAAGTGAGCCACGTGGCTGGATCTACTGGACCATTTGCTCGCAGTGTAGCAGGACAGTCTGTGGTGGAGCCCAGCTATGGTGTTTATCAAGGAGGTTGCTCATCATTCTTGCAGCCTTACATCTTCTGGCTTCAATAACATGTTGATTGCTAGATTAGAAAATGCCTTATTAGAACTTTTTACTTTTAGTAGGTTTGTTTTGACTGGACACAGTGACATGATAGGGGGTAACAAGACTTTCTGTACAGAAACAGAGTTAACATCCTTTATCTTAGCTTAACTTGGCAGCAGCAGAACTGCTTTTACCATATGTTGGACTTGGAGCATTTATTAATTTTTAACTATATTAAACTTCTTTACATTAGTATATCTTCACTTATGCTGAACAAATATTTTAAAATGCTTAGTTCTTCCCTAATTTCATTTTCCCAGAGTCCTTACCGTGACAGAATCAAAGGCAGTGTTGTAGCTCTGTCTGGTGGTTATGTGAGCTTTCCAGTAAGCAGAAAAGTTTTTGTTTCATACTTTGCCAGGTCAACATTCTTGTGAGAGGTGACAGGATGATGATTTGTCAGGCAGGTTGATCTGTTTTAAAAGAGCTGAATTACATGCGGTGTGTCAATAAATAGCGGTGTTGCTGTCTGCAGATATGTCTGGGGTTTGGTTGGCTTGGGTGGTTTTTTTCTGTTTCATTCCTTTTACTTATGAAAGAAGGAGACTGCTTGAGGGTACATAGGAGTTACTGATTTAGATCACACGGGTAGTTCACCAACTCTACTTATGATCACAACTGAGTGCATCAGAGGAAAGTATAATGTGCAGCATAGAGTATACTTCGTAACTTGTCACCACATAAATGACCTTCTTAACCTTCTCTGTCTGTTCCCCTTCCCTCCTGCAATTTTGAAGATGTACTTCCTAACATTACGTTGAAATTTTCTACCTGTAAGCTGTTCCTGGGTTCTGCTCATACAGAATTGTTTGGGTTCACAAGTCTTGCTTATTCCCCTGTCTGAAGCCATTTCCTAACCCTGCAGGTTAGGTCTTGACCATCTGGGCAGACTTCAGGTGGCAGCTGATCCCCAGGGAACCACAACAGATGCAGAATGTCTGAGAGATATCTGTGCAGGGAGGGGAAATGTCTTTAGGACAGAAAGAAACCCTGCAGAAAAGCTAGGAATAAACAGATTTGGGAATTAACCTTGCATAGCAAGGAAACCAAGTATCAAATTGGACAGAAGGAAAATTCTTGTGATCTTTATATTCTTGGACTATAATTCTATCTGATGACAGTGGAATGTGTCTCAGGATGAGTGGAAATACCTTTGCTGCCTATTATTCTATAGGAAATACAACTTCTAGTGACCATTGCTTGCCAACCCATGTTCGCTGCTCCTCAGTGCATTACTAGCTACCTGTGAGTCAGGTGTTCACAGCACAGCATTGGCATTCCACATCACTCAAGTGAACCTAACAGGACTTCAGGGTGCTTGATCTCACCCAGAGCATGCGACAGCTAAACATAAAGGCTGTGAACTCCATTTCTTCCATCTGTCAGGTCACTGTTTACACAGATGTCAACAAGAGTCAGCAACGTGTTGAAATGTGTGCTGATGCAGGAGGCACCTCTACAAGAGGTGAGCTTGGCCACACAGTAGAGGCTATGCACTTTGGCTAGTCCACCTAGGAGAAAAGCCACAAAGCACTGGAATTGGGTGGTTTTGTATATTCTTGTAAATAAACAGAATTGTATCAAAATCCCACTTCCTTGAATGCCAGAAGAGTCCGTCAGTAACTCAACGCAGTGTCCTGGCTCACATCCCCAGACACTTTGGACAGCGAGTGACTCATCAAAGCCTGCTCTGAAAGCTGCTTCAGTCACCTCCTGCTGCACTTGTTCAGCTGTGCTCAAGGTTTCTTCTGATGAAAGTCATCTCTCCAGGCTTACTCATGCTGAGATGTCACTCAAGCACACATTTCTGACCAAAGCCATTCTCTGCAGTCCTTCACTGTTCAAGGTTCAACAGCCTTTGGCCTTTCCTCACTTTGGGAGAGGAGGAGAAATGAATATATACATCTCTGTCAATAAACATCTGTCAAGGACTGTTTAGCTAGCTGGTCCCCAAGGGCAGCTCTGTGTCTCTTTAGTGCCTTCCCACTTTTTTTTTATTTCTGGAATTTTGGATTTTCTTTTAATCCTTTTAGGAGGCTAACTAACTACTTGCCCATAAAAGGATGTGATACCACTGCCCCCTCATTGGTTTTGTGGAAGATATGTAAGTTACTTCTGAATTGAGCTACAAGGTTGCACACTTCTAGGCATAAATATTTAATTAAATTGCTTTGTAGAGCAATTGAACTATCTGCTTTATATCAATCAAGCTAACTGCTTCACAAATACCTGACTTTACCAAGTTCAACCAAAACTTTTCAGTGACTTCTGGCTGAGTTGTGACTTTTGCCAGGTCAACTGAATCTGCATTCTTTTTCTGTAAACAAACTGTTAATATACTGACCCAGTCTTTCATGCCAGTCTAGTGCCCTCTTTACAGCAAGGTGAAACCAGCTTTTCCTTGATAGAATATGCATGTTTCCTATTTTTTTTAATCAATCTCATCAACCGATGAGTAAATCAGAAATTTTATCAGTTTCTCACCGCTGTCATGGAGGCATTACTCTGGAAACAGAAGTATGTGCATGTGTCAGAGTTTCAGTTTGGTTATAAAGGTTGAGTATCATCAGTTGAAGCAGCATATTTGTGAAGTGGACACTCATTAGAAATTCCAAGTACTCGCCGAAGGGTTAAATGAAGTGGGGCACACTCTGTGCCCCCCTTTCTCCCAGCCCCCTCAGACGAACTAGGAGAGATGGATGCTATTTCACAGACAGGTACATAGTGTAGATTAATTTCTTTAGAATTATTTCATAATGGTACTGTGGCTTACAGTGTCTTAAATAATCTTTTTTCCCCTAAATATGCAAGAAACCATTTCCATCTTTGATAAAGGTGGTTTCTACTGTCTATTTTGGTGTTACTAAAACAAGCTATTACCATTTAAATGGCCTTAAATGAGGCAGTTTATGTAGTGACAGAAGAGCAACAAAACCAAACCAGTGTGCCTCTAATACATAAGCCAAACACATAGGTATTATTTAAAGCTATTTGAAAGACCTAGTTAGATTTGGCATCTTTTAATTATAAGCTTAACATTGGGCTGCACTAATACCACAATTAACTTGGACTGTTACTAATGAATTTTTGAAATACATTTTCATGCAAGTTGTTACTACCCAATTGCTGGAGGCAAAGGAGTGCTGAGGAACCATACAAGCAGTTGCAATAAAGTCTGGGGCTGATTGCCTCTTAGGACTTCGCCTTGCCAGTTGCTCGGTTTTCATCAGCTTCAGTGATTTATTTGTCAGAGATTCAGAGTCAGAAAATACTAAAACAAGCAAGGAGCTTTGCTTTGTTGTTTATTTTCAGCAAGTGCTGAGGCAATGGTATCTTTGGGCTGCTGCAGAAAGGGTTCAGTTCCTGGCTCAGCTGAACTTCGTGACTTGAATGAGTTGTTTCTGCCAAACAGTCCAAAATATTCATTAGTTTTTTGCTACATCAAAGTTTGGAGGCAGGATGTTCAACTTCTTTGTGGCAGCATTTAGATGTATTACATCGGCTCTGCCAGCTTTAGTACTTAGCAGTCGTGAGTCAGACCTTCCGAAGTAATGAGATTAAAAACAGTGACTTTTTTCTCTTTGCCAGCTGTTTTATGAGATGCCTGGTGACACCCCTGACAGATTTTTAGCTTTTCTTTGTAATCACAAATTTACACTATTAAAAATTATGAAAGCTTAGCCTCTCACTTGATTTTATCATTCTGGGACTGGGAGTTAAGGGACACTCTAAATGGATAAAATCATGAGAGGTGCCAGGGCTGTGGTAGGACAGTAGAGCCCTCCCTAAATTCTGTATGCAAGCCTGTAGGAGGCCTGGCACTTCTCTCCCAGTGCTACCAAAGGATCAAGGTTTGTCAAGGGATCAAGGCCTTCTGACCCAAGAGCCCTGGAAGACACAAGCCAGGAGTGACTGACAAGTAAATGACACTAAGGAGACCCACTCAAGGATCATGGTCCCCTTGGAGGGGTTGTGTGGGATTCCAGCCACTTGCCCATGTCCTCTATATTGACTAGCTGTGTATGTATGGGGATTTGAGGAAATTGCCTACTTCTCAATTTATCAAATCCCTGATAAAAAACTGATTACTTGGCTCATGTGCAGCTGTACTGTAGAGACAACTTGTCTTCACATACTTCTGAGTTACGTGCCATGAGAACTCGTACTCTTGTAGGAAAGGTCATGACCTGACCTAACCTTTGTCTGTGAGCATGCTGCAGTGTTTATCTGCCCTTTAAGAGAAGAGAAGAAAGTAAATATTTGATTTTCCTCTCTGGTAGACAGCATGGGGATTTACTTGTTCTTAATAGGGAACTGTGCAATGTTAGGAAAACAGTGTCTACAAGACAGAGCTCCTGATGGCATTCAGAGCTGGTTTTCAACAACTTGTCAAAGTGGCTGCAGTCTGAGCTACAAGGGCGCAAGAGTAATCCTAAAAAGCAATAATGGTTTGCAGTTGCACATTCTGACCCCCTCAAGATTTTATAGCTGCCTCCAATAGGAATTAAAAACATGGGGGTGTCATTAACTTTGTATAACTTATACACAATGGCCAAATAGGAAAATGACTGGAGAAAATGTCAAGGGAGAAACTACTCTTGTATTTCACAGAAATACAGTAGAAAGTTGTTATTTTTCTGAATTTCCACGTTTGCATCACATTTGAAATGGATATTTCCTAACACAATTTAAATAAGTTGTGAGTGTACTTCCCTAATTTAGAAAAAACTGATTATTTTATCCCAAGGAAGAGCTGTGCATCATCTGAATGACACACATTTCAGGAGCTGCTTGTGTTCTGCTGAAAAGTCATTAGGATGAGGAATGGCTTTTGTTAGAAACACAGCAATGTAATTATGTGTGAGTACTCTGCTGTAGCCTTTGGTGATAAACTACAGTCCATATCCAGTCCTTAAGGATCCGAACAATCTTACCTTATGAGTTACTTAGCCTGACTCACTGCTGAATCTTTTCTCTGTAGTCTATTGCTGTGCAGTGTGCTTCCACCCAGTGGGAAATGTGAAGGCAGTGACCAAAAGAGCATGTGTGCGATAAAGCCATTTCCTTTCAGTATTTGTATTACAGTCTCACTTCCTTTTTTTGATGTATACCAGTGAAAAGTGTCAGCTTTGCATGCAGAGCTCAAACATACTCTTTTCCATCAGCCAAGCTAAGACTTGGGTGATATGTATTAAACAAAATGCCAACAATTGAGTATGTGGTAGTTTAGGCATTTTGGTTAAGATGTACACATGCTTTTTGGTCCATCTAGGCATGTAGAGTCCACAGGTTTTGTTCTGGAATTAGGGGAAGTTGAGAAATGAGCATTTTGAGCAAAATGTGCTGACAATGCTATACACTATATGTTTGATTTCCCCACCCTGGTGACACTTTTTGCTTCTTATCAGCTCTCTCATTATGCACTATGTACGTGCTCTTCCTATGGCTCTCCATCATCACTCTGTGTGCTAACAATCAGCTACCGTGTGGTGCTTATGGAAGTGGGTTGGCTAGAGGGAAGGTTGTCAAGGAGAGGCAGCACAAACCACACTCAGCATGCAAAGAGGGCTTGAGAGGAAGAGGTGGGTCATTGTCTTCTGCTTCTGTCCTGTCAGATGTGTTTGCTCAGATGTGCGAGAAATTGCTGGTTTGTTGTTTTGTTTTTAAAGCTACTTGAGGGGTAAGACAATGAGAGCTTTACCAAGGAACTGAGAAGATCTGGACCTGTGCTGAGATTTGCAGTAGGTATCATATTTAGTATGTGCCCAGAGGACTTTTTGTGGTGGATTGTCTGTACTTCTTACTGAACCCGGTTAGGAATACTTGGAGAAGGTAATCTGATTTCAGAAGACTAAAGAAATTTGGAGAGAAAATGGGAGAACTGGGCAAAACAATGGGAGATCTATCAGGCCGAAGGAAAACAGCTTTTTCTCAAAAACTTAGGTATCTTCCAATCATGTATGTCTACAATCTGTCCTAAGCACAAAGACAGTATTTAGGGCCAGGTTGGATGGGGCTTTGAGCAATTTGATCCTAGTGGAAGGTGTCCCTGCCCATAGCAGGGGGGTTGGAACTTGATGATCTTGTAGGTCCCTTCCAACCCAACCCATTCTGTGATTCTGTGATCTTTATGTAAAATTAGGAAGCCTACACCAGTTCTGCTACAGGTAACTTTATTTTGTATGTTATAACTCACATTGGTTGTTTTGAAAGTGGCTGGCAAAGTTATCTCTGTTGTTCTACCTCAGTCCAACTTAGTTCTTGGCCACCAAGGCTGGTAAGAAGAATAGGACCTAACTTTTGCTGTAGTATTGAGGATCCCGGAAATGTTCTTTATTGGATTATTTTTAGGTATGTCAAGCTGTCTTAAATGAACTAGCGTTCTGTATTCCCGGATGCACTTGGTGTAAGTCAGGGCTTTTCTGAGCTTAAATTAGCAAAATTTGTGTTGTTGAAGATTTACTGAAAATTAGCTATAGCAAATGACATTGGTGTAACTGGGTTTTTTTCTTGGGAAAAAAAAAAAGAAAATAATTAGCCATTTCTCCTTGTGTAGTTGATTTGTTCCTGTAGAGTGCAAGCCAACCTTCCCTGATGCTGGTTACTTTGCTAGAGTGGCAAATGCTCATCTATGGTGTTCATCAAATGAAAACCTTGGGAAAAACTAGGATACTATGCTCGGGTGAGGGACACTGTTCCTGTCCGTCCCCACACCTAATTTAAAGAATCCAGGCAATTGGTAAGCTGGTGAGAACAGACATTTTAACAATGCAGATTCCACTTATGACTAGATAACTTATGTCTAAGTGTGCAATGGTGATCTAAGCCAGACCAGTGTTTTAAGGTATGCCTCAGAGCCTTCTTTTACAGGTGACACTGGGCAGCTCAGGTGCAAGTCTTCCTCTTGTACCAGCAGCCCCCAGGCATGTGGCACAAAAGTAGCTGGAGAGGGCAAGTAGGTTTGAGATCCCTGAGGGGAGAAGACCTAGAAGGGGCTAAAGTCAAGTTTAGCTGCTCTGGGATCCCTGGTGGCAGCCATTTGGCTGCTACTGAGGAGAGAATCAGGTAGGACTAGTTGAGATAAGCTTTCATCTCCCCATAGGTTTGCATGTGTATTTGCCTTTCTATGGCAGTTCAGGTAAAGGAAAACCCTTTGTTTATGTGGGAGTTTTGACATATGAGTGAGGAACCTTACAAGTGCACTATTTGCAAGACTGCTTTGCAGATTTGAACTTAATCTTCAGCCTTTTGCAAATCACCTAAGTGTATATGCCTATTTATTTCTGCCTTTCCTAGCAGAAATAGGGAAGGGATTTTTTTCACCAGACAAGAACCCAAGTCACAGATTTGAAGACTTGCAGCTGAATTTTGTCATTGACTCATCACATGCCTATTGGTAAGCCATCTGCAAATAGGATAATTGTCTGTAATTTAGGGTGTCTCATCTAAAGACCTCAATTTCCATTGCTAAAAAATGAGACTAATGCATACAACACAAGAATATTATGTAGAATAACTCACTGTATCCAACTATTGAAGAGCTTTTTGCATGTGTAGAGTGCTTGTATATATGGCTAATCAGCATTATTTAACTGTACTTCCAGCCATTAAAACTCCACTGGCCCAAATGAAATCAAATCAAGCTTTTATTCTAAACTGTACATGGAGAATAATTTTTCCAACTGTAACTGTGTGGAACTTGTTATTTGCTCTCACCTGATCTACTTATTAGCTCTTGACAGTGAATTGAGTTCTATCTCACCTGTCTCAGTAGCACAGGTGTTCCTAGACTTGATCCTGAAAACCTTTGCACCCATTAAATTTAACACATTAAATCCCCATTTTGTTTAAAAGCAATTGTCCCATTTCAAGCAGTTGAGGGGTGAGAGGCCTACTCAGTAAGTAGGGGGTCACATTCAGCAGGAAGCTATTTAGACAGGTAGGAAAGAGATGCGATTGACTGCCCAGGCAGTAGCTCAGCTGTTGAAGGTATCACAAAGCCAAAGCGAGGCTTTCTCCAAAGAAGGTCCCGTCTTTGTCAGTTCAGGTATACCCCAAAATGGCACATACTTCATCTCTGCATGTGCCAAAACACAACAAACTAGGATAACACGGATTTTCTTCCTTCTTTGTTTCACAGGCTGGAGACAAGTTTGTTATTCAAGGACTCAGCACAAGTGTCAGATACTGATCATTACCTGTAAATTCATTGGGATGTTTACTGTCATGTTTTATAAAAGTGATTTCCTTTATGAGGCAATTACATGCCTTACTACTTCTAGTGCATCTTGCTGCTACCTTCAAATGTGCAATTTTAGAGGACATTTCCACAAAACCCTTTTCAGTTCCCAAATTTTAAAGTATTCAATATACCCCAGCGTGAATGTCATTTGGCTTTAGAATCTATAGTTCTACTGTGTTGAATTTTAAATCTCATATTCTAGAAATAGTCAATTTCTTATAGTAAAATGTGATTGACGATACTTCTGGTGGAGTCCAGTTACTTGGTTCATCAAAAGTTCACTTTCTGAGAGGTCATGGTGGGAACACATTATCTCGGAAGCAGTTTTTGGAGTTTTCCTTTTCCTCCTCCTTGCACATACTTAGTTTTTGCAGAGTTCATTATGCTGTGTTGAAATCCTGTCTCCACAAGCTCGATTCCTACTCCAGGTGGATGGTGTATGTCTCATTTATACTCTTTCAGGTACTGTGGCTGAACTTGCCTTCTAAGCAAGATTGCAGAGGGTTGACCTGGAGCTTTTTGAAATCAACCTTTCTATTAACTCTAGTTGGGCTTTATTCTGAGTGATCAGCATACTCCAGTCAGTTGCAAAAGCAGCACAGCCCTTTCGCCAACTTTCCCTGCCCAAAGCCCAGCATAGAGCAAGTTGTCATAATTTCTTTCATCTTTCTGCCAGGTTTGTTTTCAGTTGAGCCTGAGTGTCTGCTGTCTGATGTTTCTGCCATGAGATGTGTGTTGTAGAGTAAACAAGGTTTGTTTTCATTTCTCCAAGATAAATTACCTGCTTGAAAGAGCTAATTGTGCTTAGTCAGTCTACAAGACACCAGGTAGTGTGTCTCATTTCAGAGCTGGAGGCATGTGTCTGAGCCCCTTACTCTGCTCTCATGTCAGAGGCTATTCCCAATGAGCGCTTTTGGAGGCGGGTGCCTGCTCTGTCAGGGCCAGCAAAGCAAAGGAACAGGGTATGGTACTAACCCCATCCAAGTGAGCTCTTGTGCTCCAAGCTACAAAAAGGAGCATGTTTGCTGCACTGTCTGAATTGGGAGTGGGCAAGGAAAATAAAATGGATTCAGTCAGATGCGCCTGAAGCTAAATATGTAATTTACTTAGCAGTGTGAAGTCTGTGTTAATGTAGAAGGAGGAATGGTGCTCTTGTGTTGGAGAATGAGAGTGAGAAAAGAAAGAAAACTACAATTATTGGACAACATAAGGTTAAAAAACTGTATGTTCAGATCTGATGCTAGTCAAATTTCTTAGTTGTTCTGAATGACAATGAATTGGAAAGCTAGAACTCCCTGAACCTGCATATCCTTCTGTTGTAGATAGTCCTTCTAGATGTTCATGTAAACCCAACAAAAGAACTTCTGTGTCCACAGATGAAAACATACCTGTGGAAATCCTCTCACTTCTTCCTGCTTACCTTGCCCACCTTGAACTTGGCCATGCTGTAATTACATGTCATGCCTGACAATAGCTGTATTATGTCACCCTGATTAAAAAATGGGCTGCTTTATCAAGCTACTGCCTATCATGATGTCAGTCTGCACAATGTGGTTGATTTGGCAGATTCTTAAGCAAAAGAATTATAACATCTTTCCTCTGGAGCTCTTTATTAAATCCAGATTGATGTTTCATCCAAACTGTCAAGGAATCTGCCAGCAGCTTAGCAATTAATGAGAATAATGACCTGCTATAAAACAAAAACCAGTGAATTAAAAGTATAGGTCATGTCTGTGTTTGCCAACGAGATACAGATAACCTTTTGTTTTCAGCTGGTTTAATTCTCATCTTTAACAAAAAAGACGTAGATACTAGGGACAGTCTGTTAATTGCAATTAAACTCAGGTTCCTATTTGAGTGCTCAAAGATCATGGCTCACAAACAGGGACATCTTATACTAAGTCTGCTGCAGCAATTCTGGCCCCAAGGTTTTTCACTCTGTTCTTCTTCAAAGATTTCAGCTCCTGCTGCTAGGATTCCTCAGCTAATCACAGAACAGTTACAGATCTGCTTAAATCATAGTTGGTTGCATTAGGGAAGACAAAAGTTGATACCAGTTTATGTTAATATACCAGAGTGATACAGCATCTAGTTTACCAGGAACTAAGCTGGTCCTGTAAAGAGGGAGGGAGACATCTAAAATGGGCAGATTGTTGGGTCTGAAGATTCTTCTAAGCTTTCCTAAGCTCATCCATATCTACTAATGAGTCAGAGCTTTAATTCCCATTGAATTAGATAGATCAACTCCGAAAGAGGTTTGTACTTGAGTAATTTTAAGGATCCAGCCTTAAATTCTTAAGTTATTTTGATGGTATGACTTAGACTTTGCAATGTTGTGCCTAAAATATTGTAATTCCATTTAAAAATTTATACAGTTTGGACACTATGTGAAAAAAATACTCTTGATCAAAAAAACCCCTCTGTGCATACTCCCAGTGAGTGTTCTGTTTCTGGTTCACGTTTCTAATTAAGAGGGTTTATTTTAAAGATTAAATGCTTTACATTTTTGGACAAACACGGAAGTGAAACTGTGTTATATTTTAGTGTAAATTTTAACAGCACTTCTACTTTCCTTTCATGTTGAGACAGGGC
The DNA here is from genome assembly GCA_009867235.2 of Psittacus erithacus. Classification (NCBI taxonomy): domain Eukaryota; kingdom Metazoa; phylum Chordata; class Aves; order Psittaciformes; family Psittacidae; genus Psittacus; species Psittacus erithacus. Next base: position 62,254 of record WYDI02001289.1, read on the forward strand.
AATTTGATGAGATTTTTTCTGCATAGAAGATAAGAAACACCTCTATTACAGTAGGAGGGAAGATGTGTGAAAGCATAATTAAAGTCAGAGGCAAAACTGTTTGCTTAGTTTAGTGAAGTCAGTTTACCTAGTGTATTTAAGAGTATATTAGCTCTTTGTAAAAAAATCTTGTTCTTTCGCTTGGACTGAAATACCAGGATCACCAGAGCAAGAAGTCACTGTGCCAGCGAAAGCCTCTAAACACCACTGTAGACATTATTGCTTGAACAATGTGGTTTTATTTGCTTGGATTATTCAACATGTGAAGATATATTGGTTGTTTCTCATCTGTGTATTAATATCAAAGCCAAAACTAATCTTTGTCAGAGCCTGTGCAGGAGAACCTTGGAGGTCCCAGTCACTTGGATAGAAATCCCATCTTTTTGCTTGGCCTTCAGGGGCACTTCAAAAGGTCTTTTTCACGTGCTTTTGAAGCGCCAGGCTTTTCCCAATTCTCTGTGTTGTCTTCTCAGAGCTACCAAACCGCTGGGATTGTCAGCATAGCCATCAGCTCCCAGCCCTGGCCTCCCCATCCCTGTTGGTTGCGTGGCTCTTCTCATGTGGTGCAGAGGATGCAGGCTGTGTCTCTTCTAACACATGGTGGCTTCATACTAGTTCAGAAAGATGTACCATCATTTCTCAAACAAGTGTTATTTTCTAAGGATGAAATGGCCAATAGCTGTTTGACTATCACACTGCCCCACTTTAGCCAGGGTGCTGTCTCCAGTGTGAGATTTGTGGTGGTTTGTGAGCATCTCCTGATTTCAGATGAGAGCTTTTCATGCTGTTTATGCCTGTTCAAAGGTTGTATGTTTTGTGCTCTGAGACATTTCCTGACCACTCAGTTGAAATTTCTGATTAATTAGATATCATCAGGTTGAAATGCAGTTAATTACAAAACCAGAGATAATTGCTTTAAGGATGATGCTTGCATATATAATTTTTTCCTGTTTTCCTCCCTACTTCTACTGTTGAAAAACAATCTGTCCTTTGTTGTGCCATGGAAAGACCCCATGCAAAAGAGGAGACGTAGCTAGAACTCAGTTGTGCACTAAATATTGTTGAATGAAAGTGTGAGAAAATCAGGAAAAAGAAATAGTTTTTTCACTGCCTCTTTGAAATCTAGTAAAGGAGCCTGAGCCTGGTGAAGTTCAAACTTGACCATTTACCTTAAATGTAGAACATTGAAAAGCAGGTACTTCCAGCAAGAAATGTCTGTAGTTTCTCTTTATATAGGGTAAACCTGGCTCTCCTGAATAGATAGGATTTTGAAGATGTCGAGGGTAGTAATATACAGCTCTTTTGTACCTTATTGCATGGAGCTTCACATTCAATTGAGTTTACCTGGTATGTGGTATTTAAGTGATGGTTGTTTCATTTATCAGCTTGTATTTTTTAATGTACATAAACATGACAAAAGAAAAATCTGCATTTGGATTGAAGTGATCCATTAACATGAAAGACCAAGATATATCAGCAGCATTTGTATTCTGTATACTTACATATGCTAAATAATTTTGTTTTCAGAGTGGATAGATTATGGCTTTCTGACTCTGAAATAATTATAGCTTTAGCTATAGCTGCAGTGTTAGTCACAGTGATTTAGTGCTGCCGATAATGTTAGGAATATACAGACTATTAATATGATGTGGGGCAGCAACGGTGAAGAGAAATCTGTGGCTGTACTGAATACTCACCTTTCCAGACAACACTACTCATATCTGTCAGTACTTGAACCCATCCACCTGTGTAAATCTGGGAAACACTATTAAAACCAGATCGTAAGACTAAGTAGTTCCACGGCTTCACTGAGGGCAAATCATGCCTGACCAATTTGGTGGCTTTCTATGATGGGGCTACAGAACTGATAGGGACAAAGCAGCTGACATTATCTACCTGGACTTGTGCAAAGCTTTCAACACTATCCCACATGACATCCTTGTCTCTAAATTGGTGAGACATAAATTTGATGGGTGGGCCACTCTGTGGATAAAGAATTGTCTGGATGGCCACACAGTGTTGCGATCAACGGCTTAATGTCCAGCAGGAGGTGGCTAACGAGGGATGTCCCTCAGGAGTTGGTGTTGGGACTGATCCTGTTCAACATCTTTGTTGGTGACATGGACAGTGAGATTGAGTGCGCCCTCAGCAAGTTTGCCGATGACACCAAGCTGTGTGGTTCGGTTGATACGCTGGAGGGAAGGAATG
>WYDI02001291.1:0-51756 GCA_009867235.2 Psittacus erithacus
CCGTGGGAGTTGCATTCTTTCGATTCTCCTCCCCATCCCTCCGGGACTGGGGGGGGTGGGGGGAAGGACAGGTTGTGAGGGGAAAACAAGCAGGCTACATGCTCTGTCTAATTTATGAATAAGCTTAAACCACAACAACTTCCATTCGTCCTTCACTTTCTCTAGTCTGAGAAACTCTCTGTGTATGACAGCTGGAGACTCCTATGAGATCCATGAACTTTGTTTCACTTTTTAGTTTTCTGTTTATTTAAAGCTATGATGGTTAAGCCTGATGCCTCTAAGGGATGTTATAGGTATTAGTTAATGTTGTTGGCTAAGCATCAATTTTCACAGGACAAAAAGAAAAAAATAATAGCTAAAGACTCAGTATATAGTAAGAGACTCCTTGGGTTGTGGTTTATTCATGTTGATAGCCTTAGTGGTAACACAGCTGATACATGTTTGCTTAGTCCTCTAGGATGCACAGATTATCTTTAAGTATATGCTTAATATACAGAATAATAATACCTGCAACATTTGTAGGTGGAGGTAACAGTTCACTGGATTAAGACACTGAACACTCCGGCCAATAGACAACAGCAATTGAAGATATTGTTCTAAGAAGTTTGCAGTGTTTTAAGTCCCCACCCCACTGGCTCAGGTATTGCCCAGAATCAACAGACAAGTAAGAGTGTAGCAGCAGTGGTACACTAATTTACATCAGAGAGTTAGTATCACTTATTTGATGTAGGAAATGGGAGCTTGCAGTACTGATGACAAAAGGTTGAGGCATTCAGCGCTAACATGAACTATCGCGGCTTTTACTGACAGCTCCTGTTCTTCATTTCCAGAGAAGCATTTTCAAGACACAAGATTTGTATCTTGCTGCTACATGCTTTCTACACACAGTGCTTAAGGGATAATCCCCAATGCACTGTAGTATCCGAAGCAATAAATGGCTGCTGAGATTAATAGACTGAGCAAAGCTGAAGCATTTAATCAATCTCCAAAAAGTACTCGTTGCCAGAATATTACAATCAAGAGAATTTATTCCTCATGTACAACAAACCTTAGCAGGGAACAGCAAAATTTCTGTTCACCAGTGAGGACTTGAACTGCTGAGCCATCCTCTTTCTGAACAGGACACCTCACTAAGAAGTGGAGATGTGGGGATTGACTCCAGTCATAACCAAGCAGGAAACATGTACAGGCTTAGACCTGACTGGATAAGTGTGCTACAGGTAATGTTTCCATCTTTTACATGGAAGGGATAATATCTGATTTCTCTGTGCCATGATATCTTTATTTAGGACAGAAGAATAATAACAAGTATTAGAGCCCTTTCTTGGTGTTAGAAAGAGCAGAATACGAAGAGACTAAGTCCAGCCCAACTTAGATACAATTTGTAGCAGCTGCCAATTTAACTGCTGCAATTTAACAATATTGCTTTAAGGATCTTAATTGTGCATCAGCAGGGATTACTAAAATGAGGTTACTCTGACAGACCTTGATGGATACCTTATAGCATCTAGGTGGTAGAACACTAACAAGGGCAAAGAGCTCCTGTCTAACAGACAGCTCTTGTATGAACACATGACCTACATGTGCCTCACCAGCAAAAAGGTCAGCAGTCAGGCTTTCTGACTTCAAAAGTTGTCTGTAGGTTCCCAGTTTCTCATAGAAACCACTGTAGTGACCTGCCTCAGAGGACATCACATTCCTCTTCCTGCCCTGAGCCATTAAAACAATCTTCAGAGTTCAGCAAGTCTCTCTCAAAAGAAGTTAATATTTCACACCAATGATTAATATAAAGCTGTGAACCCTGAGGGGGCAGGAAGAAGACACGAATACCTTTCTCTACACCTCCCCTCTTCACTCGCATGCTTTCTTCTGTATCCTTACATTATATGTGTATTTATACTTTCCAACATCTGATCAAATGGAGAGTTAGAATTTTCACTACAAAACTACTTACTTGTTATTTAACATGGTGTGAGAAATGCTACTGCATGGATTGGATGCTCTGGGAAATGCTGGTACCGCATGCCATCTCACAGTGGATTCAACTCACTTTGTTTGCACCTCTTCTGTAGATGCCATACATTTTCCTCCTCTTCTTCTCCAGACTATTGTTGCTGGTTGTCCCAGTTGTACATGTCCCCTACCACAGTCTCTTCCAGCCCTTCTTTATAATTTTCAGACTGTTGGTGCTAAACACTTGAAAAAATCATCCAGGTTAAAGGAAATACATAGTCAGTGGTCACTTGAAAATCTTCTCTATGTGACCTGCTGATGCCTGCTAAAGCTTGTGTGAGAATGCAGATAAAAAATCCCTGCTTCAGACTCAGCTGATTCAAAAAGCAGATCGATACACTGGCTTGAATCTGAATCAGGTTTCTAATACTAATCTTTTCCAATTCACAGACAGGGGAAAACCATAAAATTGCAATAAAGAAGATAATGGCTGCTCATTTGTAAGAACTTTGAAAACAAACAAGCAAACAGACAATAAGCAAAACCAGATTTACCTTGCCATAAATCCAAGGTAATCTGATTTTCTCTAGTATCTTTGTAATGAATTCTCATTAGTTTACAGATAGTGTCATGGCACTTAAGTGGATAATGTTACATGCCATCGTTTATCTTTCTTCGCACAGCTGATGGATGCCCACGGTGTCCTTAGGATGTTCTTATTTTTGAACTCCACATGGCTGAAATATGTATTAACTTTCAATCTTTCATATAATGTTGTAAAGTCATAATGATTTTTAATAAGTGCAATTAAGAAATTATTTATTAGAACAATACACTGACTGATCTGAACTGTCAGTTGCCCAAGTAAGTTGTATGGAAGGAAGGGCTTCCTTAAGGCTTTATTATGGGTTTCATATGCTGACAAGATCCTCTAGATTTTGTTTACATCAGCATAAATTTGGAGTAAGCGCAGTGTCAGGTATTTTATGTTTCCATCTGTAGAATAAGATCCCCAGGAACATTTTCAGAGCAGAAGGAACTCTAGATATACTTACTTTTCACAAAAATAGTACAATAGGAATAGTTGTGAGCTTTATTTCTTTTGCTTGAGAAAGCCTTTGGGAGTTTTCTGGAGCCAATTAGGTTCATCAATCACTCCCAGTTCTGAGGCTTCTAAGGGAAAAGTTAGAGCAGTTGGCGTTGCTAACTTGAAATGGCTTAATGTTGCATGTTTTATTCTCTAATTCAGAAAAAACATAGTTTAAGACTATTTCCACATTTCAGACGTGTATTTTACAGGTTTCCTGAAAAACACTGTCATCAAAATTTACGTATGTTCCCATGAGAATTTAAGGGATGGAAAATGTCATGCTAATGTAAAGAAACTGATTTTGTCTGTGACAATCCATAACTAATTGGAAGAAATATCACAATTAGTTTGAACTCAGAGATTGACTTGAGTCAAGCTATTTTGCTATGAAAAGAAATTATTTTGTTATGACAAGAAATGTGTTTTTCATCTTAAAATCACATTTTAACCTTTTTCTTTTTTTCCAAGAAAAGAACATCCACTACTTTTTCGCTGAAAAATAGAACAAGCTCTAACAGAGTAACCATTTAAATGCATAATATTTGAAGTGCTGTTGTAAAGAGAAGAGCTGCCTATGTGGAGAAAACAAATTAACAAATGGGAAGCCAGTCCAATTCTTTATTCCATTGCTGAGTAAAGATACTTAGATGAGACTGTATATCCTGCTTCCAGAGTACTGTTGACATTTCTGATTGCATTGCAGATATTCATAAAAGAATAAACTAATAACAAAACCCCACAAAATAAGCCAGCATCAAAACCCAAAGTAAGCCATAGGATATGCTTATGGCGTCATATGCTTTTGACATATGAGCCATAAAATGTATAGAATGGGTAAAACATTATTCTTATTGACTTCACTGGGAATTAGGTCCTTAAAAGTACGGATAACACTGTCAGAACTGAGGTCACTCAGTCCTATCCCACATATTTAAAGGACAGTCTTGCCTTCTGAGAAAGACATCATTTTTCTGATTTCTTTAAGCTATACTTAAATATCTGCAGCAAGAGAGGTGGATTTGATACTGCTATATGCAGAAATTGACAACATAGTAAAATAGGTGGGAAGCTCACTGCAGCCAGAACAGTGGTGCTTTATTCTGACTGCATATTAGCATTTTTCTACCTACTTTGCAAAAGATGTGATATATCAGGTACGGGGTGACATGGGCACCAGAGAGATTCCCAGTTAGCTGCCTTTACTAATTCAATGAACCAAGAGCAAGACCCTTTCTGTGCTAGTGCAGTCTATTTTCAATGGGGTTTGCTCTGACACAGTACTTTAATGGGAACTTTTTAAAAAGTGAAACACATCTTTCCCAACTTTTTCTAGGTACATAAATGGCCATCTAATTGCTTCATGAAGAGCTTTTCGTAATCTAAGCTTTCCTGTTCTTAGCTTGAGGCCCTTTCTTCTTGACCTGCTATTTTTTGAGACTAAGTAATTCTCTTCTTTCATTTGTGCTGTTGGCTTCATAGTATTTATAAACCATGCTGTTTCTCCCTTGAGTTTGCACTATGATGTTAGACAATACAAAATTTGCCTTATACATTCTCCATGTATTCTATGATTCTATGAATATCCCTGTGGTCGTTTGGGATCAGCTGTCCCAGCTATGTCCCCTCCCAGCTTCTTGTGCACCCCCAGCCTGCTCACTGATGGGGTGGGGTGAGGAGCAGAAAAGGCCTTGATTCTGTGTAAGCACTGCTCAGCAGTAACAAAAATATTCCAGAATTATCAATGCTGTTTCCAGCACAAATCCAAAGCACAGCCCCATAGCAGCTACTAATAAGAAAATTAACTATGTCCCAGCCAAAGCCAGCACGCAGGTCTAAAATATTTTTATTGTCCTGGACCATATTTGAGGGTTCTTTTTTATGGGTGCACAGATTTTCACACTGTGTGAATTGGAACAGCTCGTAATTTTAGGTGTGGCTGCTATGTGAGCCATGCATAATCACCTTAACTCAAGATTTACCTATAATCCTCTCCTTTGATATATAACCATGAATACCTTTAAACTTTGTTGCTGCACTGTAAATTTTATTTGGTTTCTTACTGTTCTGGTAAATCCTAATCCAGCCCCAAAGAAGACTTGATACTAAAGCTACTTAGCTGATTAGAAGGAAAAAGGAGAACTGAACTATCCTATGGCCAAAATAGCATGGAGGAGACAAAAAAAAAAAGGGAAACAAAATGACCTGCATATATGCAATGTATGCAATTTTTCTAAGTACTCCATCTTTGTTTTTTCCTGCAAAACTTGCATTGAGATCCAGGCCCTGCCCAAATTAAAGTGCAGCAGCTACTTCTACAAGGGAACAGCAGACCTCTGCAGAGGACAGAGCAAGCATTCCTGAATAAAGTATTTCAAATGAGCATACCGGAAATCACATGAAGTGTCCTAACGTTTGCATACCACATTACAAAGGATATCATTCAGCTACCAATTAGAAAGGATCTTATCAGGCTTTTAAAAAGAGATGCACATTTTAGACACCGCAGATTCCTCCTCTAAAAAACAAAAGGAAAAAATGCTCTAAATACTGATACAGGAAAGTTCTCACGAACATCCTTCCTACACTATAACCATCAAAGGCATTACTCTGGGTAATTGGATTTTTGTCATAAGGCGTTATATCTTCCTGCATATTTTCAAGCCATAGAAACATAAAGTAATGTAAGATCTTTTCACCGCTGGCTTCTCGGGAGATCAATCTGTTCCCCTCAGCCACTGAGCAGTGTTTCTGCAGGAGCCCTTACATCTGTGTCACTGCAGTTCTTTCTATTTAACCCCTTCTGGAAGCTCATTTATAAACCATTGCTAGCATGGCAGGTAGAAGTATACTTACCTATCTCAACAAACCTCCAGCTTTTCTGGCTCTCCAGCAGCCATTTAATCTTCAGGACCTCAGAGGATGGGAATCTAGCTGGTTTGGAGCAGATTTCCCAAATTGTTTCTGTTAATCTTATTATTTTGTGTTAAGGTCAGTGCCCTCCATGGGGCAGAGATACAGGAAACAGAAATACTCAGCAAATTGCTGATATATATTACTTGACATTGTGTTTATGCTGCTCATCCCTTTACCGCCTGCTACCAGCACAAACCGAGCCTGCTGCTATTATCAGTCTAGAGAGGATGCGACACCACCAGTCAGTGGGTTTTTCTAACCCACTAGGGCAAAACGATGCTTATTAAATCTCTCTCTACCCAGGGATGGATTTCAGTATCTTGCAGTCTGTCACAGCAAACATTGCAGCCCTGTTGGTGGGGATGTTAAAGGTTTCCCCCTCAACTGAGTAGAGAGAGTGCTGCAGTTACAAACAGCAGCTCAGGCAATCAGTTCCAATTAAAGAGTAATTCAGTGACAAATAAAACTCCAGGCATTACTGAATTCCCATTTTAGCAAAAGCAAAAAAAAAAGACTTCCAAATATATCAGATCTACTTACAATATTTCATTATTATTAATTAGGATACTCAGGCAAAGCAGACCAAGCCTTTATTAGCTGAAGCAGCAGTTCGGGAGCGAATGGAGTTTTATTGCTCATTGATTAAGCAATAGATACAAGCTGAACCAGTAACCCCATATGAAGAGTATTAGAGCTGAATGCATAGCAGATTTGTGCGAAGTCTTATGGCTACAGGACAGATTGATCTATATACATTGCTCAGGGTAAAACTGCATGAATGACTCTGAAAGGAGAATGCTGCTGCGTCACATGGCAGATAATTGTTAATTCATCTTAGCGTGAAATCTTTTTACACCTCACATACAAAAGTCACTTTTGTGGGAAGGTTGGTGCAAGAATATTCCCTTTCAGTGCACTGATGGGATGAAGTTCCACCTTTTGTGTGGAAAAAATTGACAGTTGTTCTGTGGACTTAAGACTAAAAACTGCCCTTCCTTTGCTAACTCCTGCTCTGCCAGAAGTGCCAAGCTGGTACCTGGAGAAATGTCCTGCCATGGATGATGACACCCAGTCGTGTGTCCACTGGCTGCACACCTAAAGAGAAGCTCTAGGAAATCCAGTCCTGTGGTCCTCAGATGTCAGCCTTGCCCCAGTGCCTAGAAATAACACTTCTGTAGAGTTGCTGGAAGAAGGAAGCATTTGTTCAGAGACTGGTGCGGCCATACTGGTTTAAACCTCTGATGTAAATGAATTTACAGTGCATGTTTGCTCTGGCATTGCAGCGGCTGAGGTGCAAACATTTTAATGCTGACACTGCTGTGAGAGGATCTGCAAATAGAGCATCCTAAGCCATAGCAGCTATTTGCCTCAGGGAACGTGAGTCAGGGTGCTCAGATTGCACTGGTTTCTATTAATTGCTTACTTAAGTCCAAAGAGCCAGACATGGCTATTTCATTTAAAGTTATGTTTTTATAAACTTAAAATAGAATAAAATCTAGGTTATAGCAGGAGGTGCCTAAAAATTCATTAGACTTCATTTCTCTATGTTGTAATGTGTTGTGAGAATGAAATGATGGCAGATAAGGAGCCACATGTATGAAAAAATCCTCTTTTGAACGTTCCCTTTGCCCAACATTCAGGTCTTACACTTAAGTGAATGTCACAGTCTTCATCAAATGGATCTTGCCTCAAAGGTTCAACCTCTGTCTTGCATAAGCATAAAAATAAATTCTAACTAACACTTCATAAACTAGTAAGATTACACTGTGTCCTGCTTCATTTCCCTAAAAAGCCAGGAATGCGAATACCCATCTGGATGTGAAGAGGGTTTGAAATGGCCACAGGAGAGATTTCCTGGGCAGACAGAGGCATCCTCTTTGTTCGTGGTCTGTGACTTTCACTGTTGTATAAACTTAGTAGCTGGGGCCAGCTATAGCAGAAACAGTTACTAAAATCTGCTTTGTGTTTCAGAGAATGCATGATCTTGGTCAATAACACTTGGGACTTTCTTTTATTGTGTGCTGCAAAAGCAGCCTGGGATGCAAGTGAACTGTTGAGGCAGAAAGCAGGTATTTTCTCAGTGCCTGATTTGTTGGTTGTTGCATGGCAATCAGCGGATCCCATTTTACTTTATCATTTCCAAGTGAAATTCTCCTGGAGTGGAGCCTAATCTATGCTTGGGAATAATGACCTGTGAAAACACAGGCAGAATTTCACACTGCAAAACAGAGACTCCTATGAGCTGTTAAGAGATGCAGTTGTTGAAAACCAACCCTGGAAGCAATTTTTAAACGTCTGAAGATGCATTGTTCAAGCCTTAAAAGCCTTGCTGCGCTACAACATGGCATAGTCACTGGCAGTTTCAGTGCTGTGTGAGGATGCAGAACACTTCACTGCAAATTTCAACCTCCAGGCCTGAACAGAGGCTCTCCAGTGCACTTATTATACAGTGATTTGGGGTTGAGCCCAAGAGCAGCACAGAGTCTAACTTCGTCTGCTGCAGGCAGAGACTAAAGCAATATTAGCAGCAGGCTGCGCTGGCCTGTAGGAAACTCACAGTGCTGAGGGATTCTTAACACCACCTGCCAAAGCCCCTGATGGTCCAGCCTTACCCCAACAGGGAGATGGAGGAAGGAGAGGGAGATGTAATGGCAGATGGCAACCCACAAGGAGGTGAGAACTACATGCTGCACTTTGGCACTTGGTGACATGGACAACTTTACAGTAACCTAGTTTGCTTATGAATTGGATGAGGATTATTTGCCACTTTTCTTCCCCCCATCACTGCAAGGCACACGCAGAATATTTAATTAATTAATTGGCTTAGGTCTGGGAAGCTGTATTTCTGATGCTGACAAGACATAAGATAACTGATTTTAATATAGCTAAGCCAGACATTGTTGTGTTGTTTCAGGCTTTCATACACTTTCCACGTGAAAATGAGCTGGGGGACAAATGCCCCGGAAATGTGCAGAAATTCAGCAGAGGTTTTGCTGTGCTTTTTGCATGTCTTTGCCATTTGATGGATGGTTGCCAACAGGTAAAGGGAGAGAAAATTTTACTTTCTCACGTGTTTTCCAAAATATGGTTCTCCTGTCTGCTTCTATGCATTAAAATTAACTTGCTACCTAAATAGGTATTACCTAAATTAATTGTGCTGTCTCTGTGTAGTGTTTCCCCAAGGAATGCACTGAAATACTGTTATATCTTTGTCTGTTCCTGGGTTGGGATATTAATTAATTATATGAATAAGCCTAGGAAAACAGAAGTAGGTTTCTCTCCTAATTCATGTGAGTAATGGGAGCTAATGTCTCATGTGTGGAGCTTGTCAGTGGTCACTTTGCTGGGTGACCTGGTCCACTACTCCTGATTGTTTCTTCTTTGCATCTGCCCCAAAGAGAGTCATGCAGGGAGGGAAGACATATGAATGGTGTGAGGCATCGCAGCCAGCTCCTGGCAAAAGCCGTACAGGCACCAGTGCTGTGGTGGGCACAGGTACCCTTTTAGGTCCTGGCTGCAGGGCCATCATCTTTGTGCAGTGCTGCTCTGGGGTTGATTTAGCCTGGCTTTGCGTGAGCCAGTTACACCAGGCTTAGTGTACTTAGGCTGCTACCTCACTTTCTGCTTAGGGCTCACTCATTAGGTGATCATATGGGAACGTCTGCCCTGCCCTGCCTGATGTAGCTACATCCCACACATACTGGAGGCTGGTGGAAAGCCTTTTACGAAAGGGAAGCCTCAGAGTTCAAGATGTTTCTTTTTGAAATTCCTGGACAAACAGGACCCCTTTTCTGATCCAGCAAATGGAAATGTGAATGCTCTGTGTTGTAACATATTCTTTATGATTGAGATGGACATGGCAGGTTTGTTTTCTTCTTGGCTGGTAGTTTGCTCATATTCAAGGCATCTCCAGGATTTCTGGCTACAGGAAGCACTTCCTTATTGACGCTCCTATTCTTCTTGTGATGTTGAAAGCAAACACCTGAATTATATGAGCTTACTTTGGCTCTAAGCTGAGGGGAAGGTAAACGTACATTTTGTCTACCTCTAGCTTACTGTCGTGGTTTAAGCTAAGAAGGAGAAAAAATGACTGCCGCTGCTGAACCCATGACACTTACTTATTATATATCTGCATATAAAATCATAACTATTTGGTTGGAACAAGAAATGAGTACTTAGTATTGTTTAAGACTGCTAATAATGCAGACTGAATAGTTGCAGTGGCTATTTTATGCTGCTCACCAGGGAACGCTTTATACTCCTGTAATACGCCTATTGCCAGTGTGCCTATTTAAAAAGGAAAGGGACTTTAACATTTGAAAAACAGACCGTACTTTAGCAATGACCAGTAACGTTTACATTTCAAAACTCAGCCTTGATTTGAAAATAACCATATTCCAGGAAAGTAGGTGTTAAAATTGCTTCTACTTTGGGTCAGAAACTTTCTTGCTTTGTATGTTTTATAAGCTCCAGTAATTCATACTCAGACGAGCACACTGGGACAGGTTCAAGTGTTTGCTTCCCACTACACAAGAAATTCTTTCAGACACGGTTGGGATTTACCAAGCTCCTCAGTTTCCCATCGCAGGGATGATGGAGCCCAGAGCCCGCAGGAGGGAAGCAGCACTGTTTCTAACATAGGCACACCTCAGAAATGATCAGGCCGCACTGTTGGCTCCTCTGAATTAAATGTGGAGCAACTCATTGACTTTGCAGCTGCTGCCTTGCATTGCGCCTGACTGACCGAGAGCACGACTGGGTTCTGTTTACCAGTCGCCTTGCTGACTTTGCACAATGGTTTTGCTTGAAATGATGAACAATGCCCGTGTAGTGTAAATTCCCTGGAGGCTGTAGCAGACTCTATCAAATCTGTCAGAGCTATTGAGGCATCTGGGAAATTTTTTTATTGCCATACTTTACACTTTAACAACTTTGACACTTAATTGCAAAGGAGTTTGCTTTAAGAGACTTCTAATTCCAGAAGAGAGCCAGATAGTACTGAAGTTTAGTCACACAGTTAGTGATGAAGACTAAAAAAATTGCACAGGGAGGATATTCTCCTGTCTGCAGTCTACACAAAGGAAAAAAGATTCGACTTAGCATCAGCATTCCATAGCTATTTTTCATATGCCATCTATTGACCGTGGCAGGGAGATCCTACTTTTGAACCAGACACCCCACATCCCACAATCAGCTCTTACCTATGTGAAGGGCAAAAACATATTCAAGCATGGATAACCCTAAAACTTTGCTTAGGAGCGCTGTAATGAGAGCTTGTGTCTCTTTACTTCAAGCTTCAAATCTCCTTAGCAAACCTGGAAGCTTGGCTCTAAAATCAAGATTCTTGTTAAGATGCTGTGCTAGTTACACTCTGCATTTGTCAAAACAATCGAACCAGCACTGGTAGGAAACCAGAAACAAGAAGGAAAAAACTGGCCAAATTCCTTTATCCAAATATTTTTACAGCATGAAAATTGAGCTAATAATGCTTCTGCCTGGTTAACGGCTGTCAAAGGATGAAAAATAAGCTACAGGGAATGTAGTCAATCAATCACTGCTTTTAATGTGGTGTGAAATCCATAAAGGCATTTATACTGAATCTTAATGTGTTTTATGGAAAAATCACTGGTAGTTGTGTTGAAGAGATGCCAATTTTTAACAAGCAGCGTCTGCTGCTTTCCGGGCCACTCTATGCATGTGTATCCTGTAGGGAAAGATGAGCCTGCACTCCTTTTGCCTCTGGGAATGCATGTTTAGTAACATTCCCTCCGCTTGAGGTGGGTCACCAGGACATCAGCTTCATTCACAAAACCACATCGGAGCCTCATCCAATTCTTCTCTGTCGGGGACTGCAGTTTTTACCTGCAAGCAGCACAACGGCTCCTCTCCTGGCAAAGCGCGCTCGCTGCAGTCCTGCAGACGAAGAGCATCCCCAGGGGATATAACCTACTGATTTCATGACACTGCTTTTCTAAGGCAGCGAGGCAGGTGTGTCACCGTCTGCCGGGCTGTGGCCCTAAGTTCTATGCTGTGTTCTTTAACCAGCGGGTAAAGCTAACACTTCCCTGCATGACACAATGAGGTATTAATGTGTGTGAAGGGCTTGGTGTTGAACCTCAGACAGAACAGCCTATATATAGCCATAGAAAGCAGCTTTGTAAATCATAGAATCATAGACTCATAGAATGGTTTGGCTTGGAAAGGACCTTAAGATTATCTAGTTACAACACCCCTGACATAGGCAGGAACCCCTTCCACTAGACCAGGCTGCTCAAAGCCCTATCCAACCTGGCCTTGATCATTGTGGCTGATAGCATTGGGAAATTAAGTGCCCAGTGACTATGCACAGAGAATGCATGGCTCAGGTTGCTGAAGGATTTGTGTTTCCCTGTGGCCCTGCTGTTCACTGGGGTTTGCTGGATGGATACAGCTGGATACAGCTGTGATGGTCATGGTTTGTGGCATCCTCCTCATCCTGCCCCAGAGGAGATATACTGTATCAGATGGTGCTAAATTATGGGCTAAAGCCCCCTAGGTCACCCTTCTCCTCGGGCTCAGCAGACCCATGGCAGGTTTTAGGCTGGTGAGTGAGTCCTGGGTGAGTGCAGGGGAGCTCATCCTGCCCAAGGCATTCATACATGAAAGGAGAGCAAGTCCCAAGGTTTTTTGCCATTGTCTAAGGTCAAAACACCATGTGAAACATAGCACAAGACACTCTCCTTTTTATATCTCCACCAGTTCATCTGACTATCAGAATCAGGCCAGCCATTAAGGGCCAGTCTCAGTGGCAATTTTACACTATCTAAATCTATAGTGCTAGGGACCTGAGTAGGTGACAGCTCATGTCCCATAAACTCACAACCACTTGAACATCGCTCCTCTTCCTCATGACAAAAATTCATATTGTCATCTAAGGCTCACCTGGTATGCTCCTTCAGGTGATGTTTTTAGTTAACTTTATAGAGAGGCAAGAACAGAAACAAGACAGTGCCCCAACGATAAACTGGTGTGTAACTTCCATGGGTAAAAAATTAGAAAAGTACTGAATAGTCTTACTGTTTCCTTCTCTTCTGGTTACCTTTACCTAGTGATGTGTAGAAGTGAGCAACTACTATGCCTCAAATCAAGAATTTACTCAGTTTCATAATGTATCTTTCACAAGTGAGTTAAGGCTCCCACTTCCTCATATTCCGCAGTATAAGACTTACACAAATAAAGGCAATAGAAATTCTTAGTGGTAGGATTACACTCAGAATATCTTCCTAATGTCTTGTCACACTGAATTCTCCCTGCCAAACTGGGAAGGGCACAGGCACAGTCATAACAGGTCAGTCCAGAATAGAAATTAAGTGCCTCAGGATGGCTCTAGGGCTAGCACTGGTGGCATGGTTCCTGTCCAGCCTGATGCCATCAGTATAATAAAAGCTGTGGTTTCAGATGAGTTCCTTGCAGACATTAGTTCAGAATGCAAAGACTCTCCAGCAGAACCAGGCTCTGCGGAGGAAATGACCAGGGCTGAACAAGCACGGTGGTTGACTCTATTCAAAAAGAAAGTCACCTGTAAGGGAAATGTATATTGTACAGTGCAGCCTGATAAGCCAGTGAACAACTATGAGCATTGGACTTCCAGCCCCATGGCTCTCAGAAACATAACTGTTCCTGAATTGTTTCTGAATTTATAATTTGGACTGTGTAACATGAAACTATTACTATATATATCACCGCAAACTGACATTCATGCTTTCTTTGCTCTATGTATTTATTTTTCTCTTTTATCTCAGATCAGCTTCTAGCCTCCAGAAATTGTATCTTACAGCAATGTTGTATATTAGTGATATGCAAAATTTGGAGGCTTTCCTAATATAACCCCTGTGTTCCAGTGTGCTGCTCTTTTATTCAACCAAACGTACTATGGCCTTGTGCTTCTCCCTTTCACTCCTGTTGGAAACAATGCGTCATTTGTTTCATTAAGATCATACCTTGTAAAACGCCGGTTTTCCTACGGGATGACAAGTTCCTTCAGCTTCCACTGAATTCAGTCATGGTGGGGGATGCTGATGAGGCTGAGCTTGAGCTCTCAGCTAAGTGAAGCATTTGGGATTTATTTCAGTCCCACTGAAATCAGCGGGACATAAATATAGTGTTAAACAAACATTTAAGTACTCTGCCAAATGCAGCCAGACTGCTGAACATAGATCTCCACAAGAAACTGCTTTCTATTTCTTGCCATGATAACTTATTTTGACACACTGTTGCAGCACCGAGTCAGTCAGACCATCTTTAACATGTTACAGCCAAGAGAGAAGTCAGCCTGCAGTGCTGAAGCTTATGAATAAGGATCATCTTGGAGCAGTATTTCTGAAAATCAGCTACACCCATTTTCATATTAGCAGTGTGGTGCCCCTATTTCCAAGATCTCTTTCACGTGTACATCTCTAAGGAAGTTCAGACTAGGAGCTGGGCAGCCGGTGAAGAGCCAGGTGCACAGACTTACAGACACATGTTTTGCCCATGCGTGGAGCAGGCAGTGTCACACATGAGATGCCCGTTACGTGCCTAAAGGCAGGAGCATGCTTAAGAAGTATGGGGGCCCACTTACACACCACAAAAACTCCTGAAGACTGCTGTAGCATTGACCAGAAGTTTTATACAGCCAAATATACAGTGCCATACAGCCAAGTGTATCTCCCCCAAATATATCCTTTATAGGTTTGGGTTTAATTTTTATTTTTAGTGTGTGGTTTCTCTTTCATTTAACTTGAATCTCTGTATCCATGCCAGCATTGCAGCTACATTTCCTTGTTGTTCCTGCAGTTCCTTTTGTCTTCCCAGCTTTGATTAATTTTGGTAATTTATCTAAATTATTCCTTAGACTGTTTGTGGTAATAAATCATTGCCTAGTTGCTAGTTTCGCCCCTCAAATTCAGATACTAAAGCAGTAGGTGTTCTAGAAATGACTGTGAATGTAATACTTGTGATGGTTACATATATATGGAATTGTTCCCCCTGTGATCAGCATCATGAGCTTATCACATATAGGACAATTAAATTAATTCAGTTGGTTCCTGAGACCCTTGAGAGCCTGTATGCAAACACCTAGACTGGCAAGGGTTCTCAAACTCACAAATCTCTATAAGTCCTGTAAGGAGAAAGCTTTATAAGGAGACAGGAACCAGCCACAAACCCATGTAATGCACATTAAGGATGAAATATCATTCTGCTCTTAACTCTGATTAATCTCCTTTATCAGAAATCCCACCTCTCTGTGGATTCGCAGCAACGACACAAAATCCTTTCTCCTGCTGGGTCGTCTCTTCCCCATCCCTCAGGAGCTCCCACTGCCCATCCCAGTGCAGTCAGGGACACCCAGTGCCGCAGCTTGGCAGGGACATCCCTGGGCTCTTAACACGAGTCCTCTCATCCCTGCTTCTGGCGCCTCCATCTTCCGCCAGGGAGCATCGCAGGAGGACGGAGGAGCAGGGGTAGGCAGGGGAAGGGGTTCCCTCCTCCGGTGCTTTGCCCTTTTTACCAGGAGAGGGAGCAGATATCTCTGCATCCCCCGGAGCTTTTGTTCAGACTGGCAAATCTCCCTGTTTTCCTAACTGGAGACTCAGAGGAGCGTTCAGCTTAGGACTTTCTCACGCAGTGGCTTTTAAATTCCTAAATGGCTGTACATTTTTGCACCTGCGGGTCATTAGACACAGTCCTGCCACCTTAATCAGAATCCCAGCTTTCACAAAGAATGTCCCTGGAACCTGGGGTTTTATTGTTTTACTTTTTATTTAAAATAAAAAATAACAATAAAAAAATTTCCAGGAATTAAAGGAGACAGGAGCAGGCTGTCCAGAGTATGAGACAGAAGACTGTTACACATCTTTAGTTTCATGAAGCAGAAGGCAATCTACTCAATTCAGGAATGAAAGACAAAGAGAAATAGGAATGCATTTGAAAGATCATGGGAAAACAGCACCTGCAAGAGGAAACAAGTAAGGTTTTCCAATAAAAATGTGAGGAGAGCTGTTTTCAAATAGCAGTGCAGCCGCAAATGCCTGTGCTGCTGTCTGCAGCAGCAAATGCTGTGTTGCACAACTCCAATTAAACACAGCTTTGTGCAATGCACAGACTATTACTTTCCTTTCAGATGTGAGGGATATAAAGCTTTTCTTGTTTTTGATTCTAACTAAGATAGAATTGCACAGAAGACACTACCTCTGGAAGGGAAGCTGTCATGGCTGGCAGTGCTCCCACATGTGCAGGCAGGACAGTGTTTGCCCTGGACAAGTAGTGCCTCATCACACACTGCAAAGAAACATTGTGAACTATCCCGTGAGACACCCCCCTGCAGTACTGCATCCAGCTCTGGGGCCTCAACACAACAGGGACATGGACCTGTTGGAGTGAGTCCAGAGGAGGCCAAGGAGATGATCTCCTTGGCTGCAGCACCTCTGCTATGGAGATAGGCTGAGAGAGTTGGGTTTGTTCAGCCTGGAAAAGAGAAGGTTCTGGAGAGACCTTAGAGCAGCTTCCAGTGCCTAAAGGAGGCCTACAAGAAAGCTGGAGAGGGACTACAATGGCATGTAGGGATAGGACAAGGGGGAATGGCTTTAAACTGAAAGAGGGGAGATTTCAATTAAACATTAGGAAGAAACTCTTCCCTGTGAGGGTGGTGAGGCACTGGCACAGGTTGCCCAGAGAAGCTGTGGCTGCCCCATCCCTGGCAGTGTTCAAGGCCAGGCTGGATGGGGCTTTGAACAGCCTGGTCTAGTGGAAGGTGGCCCTGCCCATGGCAGGGAGTTGGAGCTAGATGATCTCTAAGGTCTCTTCCAATCCAAATCATTTTGTGAGTCTATGAAAGACACTAAGGATTGGTTGAATTTAGACAACTTCATGAGTCCAGAATAATTGCATTTCATTGGCACCTGCCCTGGGGAATACGTGGTGTCTATATTGCCTATGTGCCATGTAAAAACATCCTGTCCATGCTTACATCATTACATTTCTTTAGATTCATAATCAGTTCAATATGCTGTAAGATGCTAATGTTACAATTCATCTTTCATATCTTGTGACAATTTAACCTGCAAGTATTGCAGGGCAGACTATGCCTAGGAGTCTAAAGAGGAGGCAGCTCCACTCCCAAACCTTTTGTGCAGCCCAGCAGTTGGCCTAATTTCCTGGTTTAATGGAAAAAAAGGGGGAAGAAAGAAAAAAAAGGAAAAGGAAAAGCAAAGCTGGGCATTAAAGCAGTGTCAGCAAGCAAAACGGGTTAAATGGTGCCCTAAGTCAATGAACACAGGTGGATGAGAGCAGAACCTGATAATAAACTGCAACAACTCTGCTGGCTGAAGATGACTTCATGCCTGAAGAGCTCCTGTAACCTTTTTCAAATGACACCTCTCTTCTTCTCTCACATGAATGTCACGTAAGGACATGTGCTACATTATATGAATGTCAGAGATAACTGCCCAGCAATTGTGCTTTCCTTTTACTTCACTTCTCTCTCAAAAGCGAGTCCTTCCTTTTTTGCTGCATGTGAGTGAAAATGGGATTTGATGACAAAAATCTAACCCCCAATCAAGTCTTTCTTTACCAGTAGAATTTTCAGAAGAGATGATAAGACATACAAGTGCAGCTCTTTGCTGTGATGATCACAGACGAATATAATGAAGGTTAATCACCATTTTATCAAACTGTATCCATTTTTTTAAGCACCTTGATTAAACAGCAGCTTAAATCCTGTAGAAGTGGCTGAGCCAAAGATGTGCCATGGTGATGTTCTGGCATCTTCTCTTTCCCTGGGATGCCCTGCCTTCTGCTTGCTTCACCCGTTGCTGCCCGTCCCCACTGCATCGCACATGAATACACATACCCCTAGCCTCTCTGCTGTCTTTATTTCACATGGTGGGCATCCTCCTGGGGCTAAGCAGGCTCCTGCCATACTTCCACATCCCGACAGAGCCTTGCTAGGCCTTGAGCTAAAAAATGGTTCTGGTTTAAGAAGACAGATTGATTCCCAAGCATGAAATTCCCAAGCCATAAAATCTTCAACACCATTTCCACTCATTCTTACAGCCTTAGTAGGTGAGAAACACACAATTCTCTCAGTCTCCCTGTAAATGGCCTGGCTAGTGATCAATGCCCTAAGACATAAGTTTTCAGGCCTCAGCATTCATTTACTATCACCGTAAACAGTGAAGCATGTGCTTATGCCTGTTGTTGGGATCAAGTCCCAAGAAGCTGGGCTATGGCAGCTATGCCCTGTCAGGACAGGTACCACAGGGAAGCTGAGCAGCTCTCCCTGTAATCTTCCCACAAAAGCCCATGGGATACCTTGCTGAAATAAGTATCTTTCTACTTGTTATGTGATATTTCAGTCTGCTTGCTCCTGCTTTGCTCTGAAATAACTTCTCCAGCCAATGCTTACCCTAGAAGTATTTGGAGATTTGCCTGACTGAAAACTGACTAAAACCCCACAGATTTTGGCCCTCATTTCTTACATCTAATAGGTCATTTAGCTCATTCATACTTCTGTCTCTCTGATCAGGTACTGCAACTGGACAGCTGAAAATGAAAAAGCATAAGGTGCTCTGAGGGATTTCTAGGCCCTCTGACACAGCCATTTTCAAGATAATATTAGGAGGCAATAGGAAGCATAATCATTAACTACCTGGCAGTGATGTCAGCCCTTCTGTTCTCTTGGGTTAATGTATGATTTAATCACCACAAATGGAGATCTCCAATATGCCCTTTTACTGGAATTAAGTTCTGGTTGCATCTTGACATCCATAAAGACTTCAAAAAAACACAGTGATCTATATGCATAATATGGTAATTGTGATAACTTGAAATCGACAAAGATATTGATAATTATATGTAGTGAAAATGGCTAATGTTGGCCACCTGATAGCATTGCACATTTCACTGATTAACAGCACCAGCTAATAAAACCCCTGCTGACTGAAATCTTTCCTATGCCTTGAGATACAGAGAGAAAGTAAGAATGAAATATATAATATTTCATATTGCAAATGTACCACAGCTGGCTGGCATTTTTTGTATGACCTGTGTGTGGACAGACAGCACAAAGCAGCCAAAATCAACACAAAGCCCAAGGTTGCATACATTGCAGACAAACAGTGAACCATCACTTTCTGCTCTGATTCCAAGGACCCTGAAAATCACTGTATTTTATCCTGCAGTTCCCTTTCTTTAGCCCATACTTACTTATTTGCCATCACTGTGAAGGGTGAAACTTAAAGTATACTCTACTAAATGGGCACTGATTTCTTTTATTAGCAGCACTCCAGAAAACAACAGGAAAGCTAAACCCTGTACACATTCACCTTGTTTTGCTTATGGCAAAACATGGCTTGTGCCTTGTGGAACTGGCAGCACTGTAGCTCTGCAGCCAGTGATCCTGCCAAGCCACTGGCCCCACAAGCTGCCTTGCCTCTGACCTGCTGGACCCCCACCACCGGCTGAGAAGGCAGCTCACTCCGACCTATCTTGGCTACTTTGGCTAATTGTAGCATAGATAGTTGTCAGCAGGACTTAAAGCAAAAGCATTGACTCATTCTCCTGGGTTAGTGACTTACAGGCAGATAACAAGTTATGGTCACTTTTGACAAGGATCAGAGGTGAAGCGGTGACCCAGAGTTGAAAAGTAATGCATCCTATTACCAATCCACATCTGACTGCTGCCCTGCAAGCCTCACCTCAGACTCGCTAGGGAAAAGCAGATGTCTTATTAGCTGCCATCCTTAAGTGGCTTTTGTCATCATGTCAACCTTGAAATAACACAGGGCGGGGAGACAGGGGGAACCAATGGCCAAAAATGAGCTTCTAGACAGATTAAATAGAGCAAGGAAAGACACTGGTGTTTAGGAAAACCAAAATGCAAAAAAGCACAGAAGTATTTTTTTCTAGCTTTGTGGACAATGAGGGAGTTAAGACTTCAACTCAGTTCTCACAAATTATTGTGATACTTAAAATGGGAGGTGCTTTTACTAAGGATGGATTAAAAAAAGCAAGCTGCAGAAAACCTTAGGGTAATTCTCAATACTGCCTACGTTTATAAAGTGCATTTTTAGTGTAAAGCCTACCTGACAGGTAACCTATCCTCTCTCCCAACATGTGATTTAATTGATGTTATAGAAATGTGGATCCCCATGCAGACTTCTCACTTGGCTGCCTAAAAGATATTCTTCATATCACTGAAAATCACTCTTTTAAACCAAGGGATTAATTTACTGGGGCTGCGATAAAACCCTTAATCCCTCTTTTATGTCCCTAAGAAGGGAGGCAGGTGAAGCAGAAGCTGGCACTGAACTAATCTCAGGCTTTCGTGGTGCCATGTGTATGTGAAAGCTGAGGAGGAGCATACCCAGCTTGTGGCAGAGTGTCCAGGGCATAGTGAGGGCCACTTATAGGGGACAGGCTGGGACACCACAGCATGAGCTGTGTGCCCTCAGCAACAGGGCGCTGTCCACAGGGTCCAGCCATGGTAGGCAGAGATGGGCCCTTTGGCAGCCCTGGGCAGGACAAGCAGCGAGCCAGGCCTGCAGTCCAGCCAGGGAGATCTGGGCATCTGGTCTGGTATTTGTCGATCTTTTTTTCACCCACAGAAGATGTGTTCATGCTGTTGTGTATGAGAGAGAAGGTTCATGATTGTTGGGCTGGTTGTTCCTCTGGTTCCAGAGAGGGTGATGGCCATATATGCTCTTGGAGTTAAAACTATCAGCAAAGAAGGAAATTAATGATGGAGCTGCACCAGGATCAGACTTAATGATGCCCTTGCTCTTCCTTAAGTGGTAGAAGTGCAAGGTGGGAGGTAAAGCAGCACGCTGTTGACACCAGGCTGGGAGGTGCTGCCAGCAGGGCAAGGGCTGGAATACTATGTGAAGGCATAATGCATGAGCATAATGGAGAAGGCATAATGGAGACCAGCAGGGTAGAGGTGGACATTTATCTACCAGCAAAGTAATAGTCTCTGTGTTTTGGGATTAATCATGGAAACTTCTTTGAGTTCATTGGCCATGAATGATAGAGGAGGAGTAAGTCTTGGTTTTATTAGCCACAAGGTGACAATGAGCCACTAAGATGTGTTGGCTGTGAAGAAAAAAAAGGTGGCCACAAAATCTATTAGGCATGGAACTTCTCTCTACAGAGAGCAAGACTTATTAATGCTATCACAGAAATCTCTGGAGAGATCTCATCCATGCTGCTTTATACCAGTCACTCTCACTCAGGACAGACATGGCCAGCTTGGAGCAGAGGCAAAGATGATGGCTGGGGGCAGTCACTCTCCTATGGGGGAATATGCACAAGAGTAATTGGTTCAGCAAAAGTCTGTAGAGCTTATATGATTGCTCATCATAAGTAATTCGCAAGAGTTAGCAGCAGGAAAGGGAAAAGGGCTATTTAAGTTAAGCTAAAGAGCAGTTCTGGCACAAGAACAAGTAGTGTGAGGGGATCCCACAGTGCCAGTGAGGGAACTGAAGGAAGTGAGAAACATCATTAACCTTCCTGGCTGTCCTTGGCTGTGGGCTGAGTAAACTGGCTCTGTGGCAGGGGACTTGGTGGGCTTTAAAAGAGGACCTAGAGGTTAATGACAAGCTCATTGGAAGAGAGAACTCAATTCAGGGTAGCTGGGGGCTTTGGGCTGGGGTAATTAGTGCATAGTATAAGATGTTTGCTTTTCTAATAGGATATAGCTATTTTGAGACGCAGAGAATTTTGGGGTATTGAAAACGGTGAAACTCAGTTTGGCTTGTGCTGAAGAATGAGGTTACAAAGATGAAGCAGGAGTTGGCAATAAGCACAAAATCTCTTACTCTGGGTCTGGGCTCTTTTGCTCCTGTGCTTTGTGAATGAATGCTGGAATCCATGGTGGGGGGAAATAAATAGGTGACAAGATAGGTAAGTATGTTGAGATTGAAGAAAAAAAAAGGTCTTCATTCATTCATTTCAAGTTTAAAGTTGCAATGGCTAAAGTACAGTTCAGCTATTGGTAACTTCAGGCATATATAGGCTTGAATTCTTTCATCTTCCTTATCAGAGACTACCTGGTCAAATACTTCACTGCAAGAGCAGAAGCTCTGCTATACACTAGCACACAGTACAACATACATGCTGCAAATCTCTGTGCTGTCTGTAGCTGTGCACACTTCCAGCTTCCAGAAGGGCTTTTTATGCTGGCAAAGTCAATGGAAAAGACTTGATTAGCACCAAGTTGTGTTTTGGGTGGGGAGTGCACCTGCCCAAGCTGTGGTGATATGAAATTGTTAAAAGGTGAGCCCGGGTGTTCCTGTGCCCTTTTTGAGCAATACTGTAATACCTCTTGAATGACTTCTTAGAATCATAGAATCATCGAATTCTGTGAATTCTTAACTGGTTTTGAAGTGTCCAGGGCAATATCCATACTTACAGAAGTGCCCTCCAGGCATGTGCCATAGAACAAAACCCAAATATATCATTTTTTTCAGGCTTCCCACCATTGCACACACAATGCGCTTTAGGATTATAGGGATTGCTTATGGCACACAGCTCCCTTCTACCTGCCAAAAGCCTATGTGCCAGAAGGAAACCCGTTCCTCTACCAACAGCACAGCCTCCGCTGTGCAGTGCAAAGCTGGTTTTCAGAAGTTCGATGTTTGCTGCAGCGGAGGTGTTGTTAAGGTGCAGAAGACAAGCAGAAAACTTTTCTCTGTGCTAATGGAGATGTCCTTGTTGCCTCTGGCTAGTCTGAGAATGTGCAGGTCCACTGACTGTATTTGCTGCTCCCTGTGACGGCTGTGGGGTTGAACGCTTCATACAACTGCATGTGGGAAGTAGGGATCCAAGTAGTAAAAGTTACCTCAGGAAAACCCAAGCAAATCAGATATTCCCTGGTAACTCTCTCTCTCTTCCCTACCTCCCTACCCCCATCCCTTCCTACCCTTCTTGTCACACATTCATTTTTACAACAGAAAATCAAAAGTCAAAGAGCAAGACCTTTGCATTAAATCATGGGAAGGTAGTAACTATCCTGGCACCTCTGTCTGCCTTCTGAAAGTAAATATGTGCTCTTGCTTAACACTACTAGCCTGAATATAAGTTGTCAGTATTGAAGGCTAGCTTGATATATTGACACTGGAGATGTCCTAACACATGAGGACAGGGTGGGAGAGTGACAGCAAGTGATCAAGGACAATCTGCTGTAGTGAATGAGCATTAAAGGCTGGCGGAGAAGCATGAACTTGATAGGGGCGGTGGAGGAAGGAGTTTGAAGAAACACTGATTGAGCTCAAGAAGATTTCCCTTTTAAAAGGAGAGAGACAGAGGAACATTAAAAAGGTAATGATAAAGTAAATGGAGGAAAGCTACTGCACAGTACAGCTGCATGATAATCAGGAGAGGTTATGGGTGTATTCACTAGCTATTTGCACTGATCAGCCCAGGGACTGGGATCACGATGGTATCTGAGCATACAACAATAAAAAGAGATTTCCCAGGTGATTGTAGGCACGATCCAAAATGAACTACCTGCAGCTCTGTAGCTGTGTTGTAATGCAATACTGCAGCATACCACATAAAATACCCAGGAGTTCAAAGGCCAGATCTAGACCCTGCCCATCTCCATTCTCTGGGAAGCTGAGGGAATGTATTTAAAGAGAACAATCATGAAAATCAGAGTCTGTACAGCAATTCTTCCTAGGGACAAACAACCTCCATTGAGATCAGTGGGACCTAGTCATAAGGGGTCTGAACTGAAATACTTAAAAATAAGTGGCAGTCAGTAGTGTTTCTATTTGCTTTATCTATGCTTTGTTCTGTTCTGAATTAAGAAAAGAAGTTCTTTATTGCTTCAGGTCTGGAGAGAAGTCATATTTGTATTTATATTAGTGTTAAAAATTGCACCCTTCTTTGAGTATAAAATAACCCAACCTTGTGAGCTGTACTTCATAAATACTACCTTTTGAACTTGGCGGGACTAAGACAGACTTGTTACTGCCATTATTTGTAAAAGAACCCTTCCAGTGTTTCAATGTGAAAGTGGGCTGCTATAGAATATACATCTGCACCATCATACTACAGCAGAGCCTGGCAAGTGTAATTACCACACAGCGTTCTGTTTTCCCCCAAAGAGAAGAGAAATTTGTTTGCCTCTTGCCCTGGGCTTTCACATGTTGTTCAGAAACCATCTATGCACCAGCGCGGTCTGGGTGAGAGCTCTGTGAACGCAGGCCAGCTGCCAGGAAAGCTGCCTCCAGCTCTGCTGCTCTCATTCCTGAGCTGTCAGCCCTGCTCTTCCAGGGAGCAGAGCCGTCGGGGGCAGCCAGAGCTGCACCACTCCGCTGCCCTGTTGTAATTACAGCACATCCAGCGTGCAGGCTGTTAGGAATACCTTCATTAAATGAGTGCCACTGATGTGGCTTTCCGTGCCAATGTGTAACGCTGCTGTGCTTTAAACCTGAATGTTTCTGAAGCATCGGCTGTGGCTTAGCTGTATCAATCACTGCTGCTGTTAGCAGTGCAGGTGGAAGGGTGGGAAAGAGCCTGAAGCTGATCCAGAAGAAGGCCTGCATTGATAGCGCTTTTCCTGTCTATGTGATGTGGGAATTGTCAGGATGCCAACAATTCTGCTCCTTTTGAACATCTTCTAGCAAAAGAGACTTCTGATTTCTGTTCCAGTTGAAATGCTTCCATTGGTTTCTCTTGGTTCCACTTGAAAAATAGGGTTTAGATCAGAGCCTTTGGGCAACTGATTTTCTGAGCATGTTACGGACCCCTGGGGCTATGGTTCGCCAGTGGAAACCCCAGGAAGGTTCCAGAGGCATGTCTTCTTTCGAAGGTGAACTTGACCTGAAAATAGATTTCAGTTTCAAATACCAAAATTAACTGGAATTATTTCACTTTCTGGACAGAGACTGTCTCTGTGACAGTCAAGAAAAAGCAAGGCAGGAGGCACTAGCCACAGCATTTTGCACCCTCAGAACATGCTTCAGACACGTGTCCTGCTGATGCCATCTGCCTGTGGCCCTGCAATGACTACAGTTACACCAGCCATGGCTCCCACTGGGAATACCCCTATTTTCACAGCAGTGCCTCACATGAGGCACTGATGGGGTACAGATTAGCATGAATCTGACAGTGGCCTCATATCTCCTGGAGATTCTCCGAGGCTGGAGACTCCTCATATGATTAAAGACACTTCCCAGTTGCTTTGCATTATTATAACACAGAGTACCATAACCAGACTGGAGGATCTGTTCCATGTACTGTATAGAGCCTCAACTCACAGTATTTCTATTCACAGTCCATTATATGGGACTATACCTCAATCATTAAATCAGGCTCAAAATATTTCTTGTTTGTTCTATTACCAAAGAATGTTAAAATATTCTTTCCATTAGCTTAGGAAAAAATAATCTAGCTAGCAGAATAATGTGTTCTGACTTGAAGAAGAGAATCGCTGATTAACTTTTAGCTGACAAAACCCCTGCCAGTTTCTAAGAGTCACCACACACAGAAATCACTGCTGAAAATCAGAAGACCAAATTACTTTCCCATGGAGAGGTAATAAGTGCATTTCATGATGGGCAGAAAAGCCTGTTAGGACATTTCTAGTCCTGGGAATTTTCAGGGTAAGGAATTAACAGAGACATAAAATGAAGGCACTTGGACAGGATAAGAAACTCAAGTTATTTTTACCAATATGCAGTGTGATAGGCTCAGCAGCGGCTTTACTGGAGCCCTTTTTAACCAGGATTGATTCTCTATGGGTTAAAGCTGGCTCCAGGTTTATTATTTGGCTTGGAGGGTGAGTCTTATGATCAGAATGAGAAATTTTCATTAAGATTCATTTAGCCAGTGCAGTTACTTCAGTCTTGATGTCCCCTATAGCAGGTTGGGGCTGTGCAAGATGGCAGGCAGGGAAGTACCAAAGACTGCTCTGTGTCCTACGCTATTCCTTTTCCTTACACAGGAAGAAATTAGTCGGGATTTCTTTTCCAACCCGGGACACATGTGGTTGATCAAGTGAGCTCCAAGAAAGTTGTATAGGGTGGCATTGCCTCTCGCCCACCCTCGGCATAGGCTGGGGGGATACAGTGTAGCTTGTTGCAGGGATAGTATTTAACTTGCAGCTTTATCTACAGAACAGAACAATTATTAGCTGATTTGTTTTAGCGCCTAAAAGTCCCTCAGGTGAGGTGCTGAGACTTTTTGTGAGCAGAACCCAAATGGATCCTTTCAATGGAGCTTTCCATGCCAGGCTCCAGTCTTGCCATTAAACCTAATAGCCAGCCAACCCTGTGAAGTCAATGTGGCAATTTAGGTTTTCACAGCTGTGGATGACTGCGTGTTGTTTGCAGGATCTGGGTCTTCTTCTTTCCCGCTTTCTTTCAACTTGTTGGGCTACTGGAAGTCTTTATGTGTGTGGCAGGCTGCTCTGCCTTACACTGTTTAGATGAGACCCCTGAGATTAGCCTGAGTATGGAAGCATAGTGACTTCAACCCAGCTCTGTGCAAACACAGGGACTGTTCAGCTTCCCGTGAAGTACTGGGATCTCTGTGCTTTGCCCAGGCATTGCTGATCACCTTCTTAGGAAGCAGTGCTCTCTAATTCCTGGCCTTTACCAGGGAAACCATTGATCTAACTGGCAGCTCAAATTTATCAGACACTGATCAGATGCACGTTTGCTGAGGATAAAGGTCTTTTTGATCAATTGCATTGGGAATTTACCTGGAATCCAATACACACACAGTCTCTGAAGGCAAAGATTTTCACTGATTTTTAGTCTGAAGTACAAATAGCCTTTGACTATAATTCCTTTACTAATCTGCAGTGCTGTCTTTTCTATACGTGGACAATATTTCTAAGCAAGGGCAGGTTATTAAGATCAGATTCTAGCAATGATTATGCTGCTGGTTACTTTCTTGCTTAGAACATGTAGCCTTTCCTCTCTTCCCTCCTCAAAGGGATTTAGTTCTGACAGAGACACTTTTGTACTGAAACAGTAATTATCCTATCATCTGTTGTTCACTTATTAATGTTGTTAATTCTCTTCAGGCATATTTTCCTCATTTTGGTTGGAGCCTTAATGCTTCATTCTGTAATTCACTTTTTTTTTCCAACCTTATTGAAAACAAGGATTTTAATCTCTGAGTTGAGGAATATAAATCCAACTTTCTGAAAGTAAAAAATGATGGATTTTACAGTTTATTTGATATTTAGAACTAATAAACTGAAGAGTCTGGAGCACACTTAGCATCTCTTAAAATTAGTCTTTAAATTTTCTTCATTGAGTCAGAAGAAGTATTATAAAGATATACTTAATTTTTTGAAGCTTTTCACACCATGTGCATTAAAATGTAGCCATATGTAAGGTGCATACCCAGGGCAAA
Source organism: Psittacus erithacus (assembly GCA_009867235.2). NCBI lineage: Eukaryota > Metazoa > Chordata > Aves > Psittaciformes > Psittacidae > Psittacus > Psittacus erithacus. The sequence continues at coordinate 27,344 of WYDI02001291.1, forward strand.
GGAACAGGGGTCACCTACAGAACAGATGGTCCCATCTTAGGCAGCACCAGCATGCAAGAAGCTACAAGGGTCCTATGAAACAGGCAAAGTAGCAGGAGCTCCCAGTGCCCTGCCATGGTGATGAGTGCTGTGTATGGACTGCCAGCTTGTGAGGATAAAGGAGTTTACAGCTCAATGGAGCATTGGGGTCACCATTACTAGAATAGTAAAAGTCAAAAAAAGACTTTTCTCCTGCTGATGCTTTAAAAGAGAAAATGCAGGGAACAAACAGAAGTCCAGAACTGAAAAGGACAAACACTGGGCCTGGACAAATGCTTTGAAGGCTGGAGGAAGTGCTTTCAGTGAGAGACTTTGGGAACTCAATCTGCTTAGCTGAGTGAAAAGAAGACCAAGAAGTGACTTGGTATCACAGCAAAGCACCTTCACCGAGGAGGAACACAAGTCTCTGGAAGTGTAACCCATGCCAAATCTGCTGCTGAATTATTCTTGGCTACTTACTCCAGTCTCAAACACTGGTCTCATTTGAGCCCTAGGTAACTGAAGAGCCAAGAGCTATGAAGTTATTTTCTATTTCACTTTGATGATTTGGTATTGAGAGGGAATGTTCCCCAAGGAGAGGTGAAAGCCTGCCTACAGCTCATGGGTGGACATTTATTGCATTTGGTTTATTGCAGGTAGGAGTTCCCTCCTACACTGCGATCAAGCGTGCAGAAGCTGTGGCATAGAATCTGTGCTTGTAGAAAATGCTGTTGCATCCAAGCTCCTGTAAAAGGCTTCTCTGATAAAAGATATCCCAAAGAAGAGTGTTACTGTGCTATTATATGAAAAGCAGCTTGTTCTGGAGCCTTCCTTGGCAGGCTGCAGGTTGTGATGTTTTCTATCTTTTTTTTTAAACCAGAATTATCTGCACACAGGCAGTGACTTTGCTAGTGAGCCAGGTGATTTTCCTGGGCTTCACAAGCACAAGTTGGTCAGATGTCCTGCAAAACCTCTTCTTTTCCTTGCTTTTCTTCCTGTGTATATTAGCTTTAAACTAACTCAGAAGCAGTATAAAATTTCTCATTACCCTTGCCCACGTGGCTTAAAACTTTGTGGGCATGTTAATAGTCAACTATGTTGAAAAGATTCTTTAATCACCACCTTGAAGCTTGAGGCTGGGGATATCAACAGTGATTTGAGCTGGTATTGGCTTTGTAGAAGAGTTTTCTCTGGTACAATAATCTATGAACACCAGAAAATAGAATAGGTCTAGCAGTTATGCATTGCATGGTACTGAATGGTAGCTCAAAAACCTAGTGCAGAGAAAAATCTCAAGTTGGGCCCTTCTGGTTTGTTTAATTAATTTCATTTGTTTCGTAAAGTTTAGTCCTTATTTTAGTGCAGATCAGTACTGCATCAGTTTAGGTGCTTCAGTGAAGTGTTTCTTAATGGCTCAGATTTATCTCAGCACATCAATGGAGGTGTTTGCAACTTGCTGAGCAATCTGCTCGTGTTCTGCGTGCATGTGCAAGTTCTGTTCAGCACAATGAGAATCTCCACTGAGATTCTGGTGTATTACAAATGTCAGCTGGTGAGAAACATTTGGTCAAGGCCAGTTCAACAGGCAAAAGGTCCTTGGTAAGGCCTTAAATACATATTGTCCATTAGGTGTGGAACTTGGATTTTATGATAAGGTCCCTAGTTTTGTTTTATTGGGCTAGGGAAGACTAGAAAGCTGTTATTAGTTTATGCATCTATTTTATAACATTTCAAAATATTCTAATGAATTATGTTTGAAACCTCCAAGATTCACATTCTCAGTGTTCTGTTTCGTCTTTAGTTTTCTAGTCACATGGAACTCTTGGTCCAAGCTTCCTAAGGTGACCATAGACATGTAAGCCTTCTTAAAACAGGTATGAAAATCACAGCTAAAACTGAAGGTGAGAATTGGAATGCTCCGGATGTTAGTTGTAGCTCTGATGGATTAGTGAAAGGACTGAAGAGGTTACTGCTATTAATGCATCCGTACTTCAAAACCCCTCATTTCCCTGCCTGTAAAGTGAGCATTTACCCACCTCTCAGGCTGCTATACAAATCAAGCTCAGGCCTTTGAGAAGTTAACAGGGACATTTGCAAAGCATTTTCTTGTTTACAGGCAATGTCCTTTTTTTCCCCCCTCTTCATTTCACAAAACAGGAACCACTTCAGTATCATTAATACAACAGTTACCCAATAGGAATCTAGTGATTTTGACTCCAGAAAGGTTTGAATAATTCAGTGCCATTTACTATGTGCACATAAACTGTGACTGGAGAAGATATGATCCATAAACAGCTTCATCTCTATTTCCTCTTCCCCTTACAACACTGTTTGTTTAAATTTGTTACATTTCCTGATGAGGAATGAAGGCAACCATGCAGCATGAGATGAGCCTCCACAGCCAGTGCAGTACTTCATTCTTCTGTTCACCAAATATCATTTTCAGCAAGTTGCCTCTTCCTTGAGATTTTCCTTGAGATTCTGTACGTATATGCAACATGCATGTGAGTGTATTACCAGTTGAAACCATATTACTAGTCTTTTGATTTGTAGTTTGCCCATGACAAATACAGGTTTTCCTCCCTTCAGAACAGTCTGCTTCCAGCCTGTGCAGGCAGAGACGCTGCTAACAAAAACTAAACCACCACCTAAAGAGCAATGATGAATGTGCCAGGACATGGTCTCAGTGAGTTGCAGAAGAGTGAATTTATTTCTCACTTGTTCACTGGAATTACGTAGGTTTTGTTGCACAATCTGTACTGACAGAGATGCTACCAGGCTTTGAAGCTTTTTCTCTTAAACAGAGCTTGTTCTTTCCTTTAGGAAGAAAAAAAAAAAACAGAGCAGGAGCCAGCCTGGAGAACGTTGCCAGCTCTGCAAAGAGGGCTTGGGGATCAGTGGTCCTTCAAGGCTACCTCGCTGCTGGGTTTGGTGGTGGCTGCCACATGGCAGCATTTGCTTCTCAAGCTGATGCAGTGTGACCCAGCCTGGCTTTCCTACATGGCATTTTTCTATCCTGTGCAAGCTGCTGGGACACTTAAAATAGCAAATATGAGCTTCTGAAAGGAAGAAAACATTAAGGAGAATGCTATTTCCACAGTTAACAAACATGAGAGACTGATTATATGTTCTGCCCCCCTCTTTCCTCCGCATCCACACACATGCAGAAAAGGAGAAAACTGAGAGGAAAATAAAGCACTGTGAAGACCATCAAACCCATCTGCACCCAGGCTTGTTACACATGCGCATGCCAACAGTTTGTATACAATAACATATTTGGATGAAGGATTTTAGGACATGTGCAGCCCCTGGAAGCAAGTGGCTGAAAAGCATTTGTGATACCCAGTCTTCATTTTGTGCATGCTTTTAGGCTTGTTAGTGTATTATAGCAAAGACCAATACCCTCTTGACATGGTCTTTGTATAGCCAGCACAGAAACAAGGTGCAGATCATGACTACTACAAGTCCCTCTTTCACATTGGAAGTTGTTCTCCTGTAGGGGATAGTTGTGAAATCCTGCTTTAACTCTTTTCTCCTTTTTAATTCGCAGGAAACATGGAAGTTCTGCAGGACAAGGCTGGCATTACCTCCACACTGTGAAGCATCCTCATCTATAAAGGTAACTATCTTTGCTAGCTTTGCACTTCATGGCTTTGCCATTTAAAACAACTCATTTTGTTAACTAACCTTTGAATTTTGGGTTTACATTTTCTCAAAAATCATTCTGGAAGTGGATAAGAGAAATTAGCAAAGCAGGAGGGTGGTGGATAAAATCAAATCGTGATGATTTCATGTAAGTGCTTCTTTACAATCCTGTGGCCAAAAAATAAAGGCAGAAAACACTACTTTTTAATATGAAAAATATCCAAGTAAATTGTAGAACTCAAAGAAAACTGAAAGTATTAAGGGTTTCATGTAGGAAATACTGCACTAAATTTTGGCTGTTTCGAGCAGCTCAAAATTATTCTTTTAAGTAGCTAGAAGACCTTTAAAACTTATTTCTTATTTATATGAACATGTGATCCCTGCTGCTTCTGTGAAATACAGGAGTAAGAAGACCTCATTACTGAGCCAGGATCATTTATTAGCTGCAAAATGAAACAATCAAAGTTAACTTTGGGCATTGTTGTAAATACAATAGAGGTACCTTTGCACTGGAAATCAGCAATATTTTCATCATCAAAGTAGATTTCAGGAGAAGTGTTTCACATTACTGATGCCAAGTCAGAGGAAAGCTTGAATTATTGAATCACAAATTTTCCATAACCAGCTTGTGTTATGATTGTGTATGACAAAACCAATTTGAGCTGCTGGGAAGAATAAGCATTGCCTATTTGCAGCTCCTGAGCATTTAGTTCTTTCCCTCTGATTGTGCTTTATTGCTGCATAGCAGCTTCCATGCAAGCAGGAACAAGCATTTTGCTGGGTAAGCAGGAGGTGGGCCTGTAACTAGTCACTTTCTTCAGAAGCACAATAAATCAAGGAAACTAAAAAGCAAAATCTCTAAGTTTGTTTCCACCAAGCTTCAATCAAAATAGCATTCATTCATCACAGTTACCTTGGTGAGTTTGCATGGCAGTAACTGCAAAAATAGAAGTTTTATAATAACAAATATAGGCTATAAGAAACTCAGATGAGCGAGCTTTATCTTTCTGTACATGCTCTGAAGATGCGGGTAGGATTTTAAGAAGTATATTGATCATTTAGGAAAAAAAAATTGCTCTTGATTTCCAATGGGATTTACACCTGTAAGTCATTTAGAGAGAGATTTTCAAGATGTATTTAAGTAGGTAAACATCTAACAGGATTGAGAGACACAGGGAGGTTATATTCTCAAGGGCTCTTTGGAATTTGCAGTGGCCAGCATCTAGCTGCCCCATCATCTCATCCAATGCTTGTCGAGGCCCAGGACTACCCTACACAAAGTTGAGCACTCATGTAAGGGTGTCCAAGAGATGAAAGAGCAAGGGACAAGATAAGCAGAAGAAAGGAAGGACCTATCTGAAACACCCATGAGGTGCCCATTCCATCCTCCTTGACAATCATCCTTTTATATAGAAATCAAGGCCAATGGCATGAAAGGCAATGTATTTTCTTTTTAACATTATGGTTTTAGATAAACGTTATTTCCTCAGAATATTTTCCTTTCAAATGTGCATTTCTACCATTTTCAAATACAACTCAATTATAAGTTTTGATTTATTGTGTAAAATTGTACTGAATGTTAGCAGAAACATTCATTTTTAAATCCACCTATAAAGCTTACTGTACACAGGGTTAAAATTTACTTGTACTTGAACTGCAAGTTAAGGTTCAGCAGGTTTCTACCATCTGTCCAACAATGCTTATATAAGAAAAATACTCTTCCCAGTGCTGCATCGAGGCTGGGCATAAATTCTACAACACTTGCAAATGTGACAGAACTAAGCCTTGAGAACGGAATATGAGCCCATTTCCTGACACAAGACTCCTAAAGTATCCACTTGTATCTCTGACTAAATCTCATTTGCAAAACCCTCAAACACATGAATATATTCATATCTATTTTTTCTTCGGTTTAATCACATCACTGAGACTTAATGTTTCAAAAAAATCAACATCTTATTCTGAGAGAGACTGCATTTCAAGGAAGGCTTTTTGTTTGCTGAAAACAAAAGGATGAAAACTTTTCCAGTCTTAACATAACTCCCTGTTTTGTCTCCTTTCTATGATTAAAAAATATGACCTTTTCTGTTGCATTTTAATGATGGCAAAATTAAGTACACAGAAATTTGATACTCTTTTGACACACCTTCCTAAATTAAATGACTCCTCTCTACAGTTGTTTGCTCCATCATGCGGTAGAATCATAGAATCAACCAGATTAGAAAAGACTTTTAGGATCGTCAGTTCCAACCATAAACCCAACACTGCCAAGTCCGCCACTAAACCATGTGCCTAAGTGCAACATCTACACACCTTTTAAATACCTCTAGTGATGGTGACTCAACCACTCCCCTGGGCAGCCTGTTCCATTGCCTGACTACCCTTTCTGGTTTTCATTCTTGAGGTTAGCCACATGGTTCCCAACTTGCCTTTGACAGCCTCCTCAGCTGCACAGAGCATCCCCAAGCCCGGATGAAGAATTCCAGGAATTTGCTTATAAAGATGATGTAGAACCTGGTTTGTAGCCATGGTAAAAGGTTTAGTCTACACCTACTACTTCGCCACTGGGAATAACCCCAACATCTAAGTGATCTCGATCAAAGTATTATTATTTCCAGAAGTTTTCTACCTTTCATCTTATTTTGTAATCTGGGTTACGAGTGTAAAAAAAAAGATGTATAACATTTAAGTGGGGAAGTCTTGAAAGTGTAGCCACACCCATGAATTTTAGTTCATACTGGCAATTCAGCATGGCTTTAGGGAGAAAACAAAAGGTAACACTGTTTGGACACCAGTAAAATGCAAGGTTTGGGTCTTCAAATAGAACATGAGGCTTGGCAGCTTAGCAGATTCAGAATCTGGTGTTGCAACAGCTGCATCTTTTAAATAAAACTGCCAGTATTAATTACTAATATCATAATAAACTAGCAGGACAGAATTAAGTATGCCTGTGAGCTTTTACTCAACCCCAATATTCCTTGCATCAATTTAAAGCCATTGCTCTTTATCCACCATATTTGAAGAGATACCCTCTTCCTCTCTGAACTGCGCTGTATATCCTTGAAAACTGTGATCATTCCTTTTCCCACTCCCAGATTTCTCTTTCTTAATCTAGATAACCTACAAATAAAAGATTTTTTTCTAAGTTATGCTCTTTACTAAGGAGAACAAGTTATTCTCTTCTGGATGCTCTCCAAGTGTGCCACATTGCTCTTAGAGTATAATATCCAAAACCAGCCACAGTGCTCCAGCTGAGGCTTGATCAATGATGGGTGGAAAAAGGATCTCCCCATGTGTCTTGCAATCTATACTTCTGTCTGTATCTCCCACACTTATGAGATTCAGGGGGAGTGTTGGCAACAGCACAGTTATGATTTATGTTTAGTATACTCCCAAGACCCTTTTCTGAAAAATGCCATTTATTTTTCATCCTCTGTTGGAGGGGAATAATCAACTAACAAATGTATTGCATCCCATTTATCTTTATTGAACCTCGCCACTATTTTTAATCCATTTTTCCCAATCTTTTAAATTCTAAATAACCTCCTGTGTGCACTTGCAGTTTCCTACCTCGAGTCATCAATTTTAACTCCCACTCCCATTGCCCAAGTCAGAGATTAAACAGATCAGCGTTTGAAGAGCCAAAACATTTCTGATGCTTCACTCCAGCTAAAAGGCCTGTTTCAGGGCCTGATACCTCCAGAAGGAACTAGCATAGGCTCTTATTTCTTTGCAATTCCCCCCATTACTTACCTAGTCTTATGTGCGTTATTTCTAGGAACTGGCATCAGGCTTGCCAATTTACAGCTATCAGAGTCCTCTGCTTTTCCCATTTTCTTTTCCTGAGACTTACTCCATTTGCCCCTTTCCAGAACTTTACCCATCTCCAGAAATATCAGTTGTGTTCTAACACAACTTCAGTCAGTTTTTAGGTATTCTAGGCCTAGCTGATTTCAAAATATCCAAGGCCAAGAGCATTTAGCTCCTCTTGAAGGAGATCAGTGGAACTAATAACTGCTTTTACAACACACTTTGAAATTATGCAAAAGCTATACACTAGTCATGAGATTTGATGTTTGACTTTTATAAGCATACATAATATAACTGAAAGTACACAAAATACTACTGGGACGCTACACCTTCACTTTTTGGATGAATTCAGCAATTTTGTAGTGCGTGAAGGGCACAAGACAAGGATTGTTCAACAGCATTCATAAATTTTGATCAGACTCTCCTCGCAAGAATCAGGCTTCCAAATTAGCTGAGCACTATTCCAAAGGCAGAAACCCAGTTGTTTACTGCCAAATCTATAGGCTATTGATGAAAGCAGAGATTTGTTTCTCCATGGATTGTCCTCCCCCCATATTTATTGACCAGTATCTAACAGCTGTATTATCACTCAGATTTCTTGCTTTTTAACATGACTCACATCCGCAGCAATTCTATCAGTGCCTTTAATTCCAGGCGTGAGAAAGGAGATGAGGGATGCTAGCAAGAATCAAGGATAACATCAGAACTCAGTTTAAGCATGTAATCTGCTTTACCCATGTATTAGAGTAAAGAGGCAAACTTAGCACATGTTTCTGATGATCATTACTACTACCTGGTTACATGACTGCTCCAAATACCTCCCTGCAGGTGATCCCGTCACCACTGACCGCAGATACGTGATTACAGTCCGATGAAGGTGCAGATAGAGGATGCTCCAAATCCAGGGAAGAGACATAGGAGAGACGAGGAGAACGTGAGTAATAAGCAGTGCCATCTAGTGTAGCGCAGGCACTCCCTCATTCACAGGGAAAGGAGCTGGCCTCCAGGCGTTGTTTAGCCGTTAAGAGAACCACAGTACTAAACCTATACACACCACAGAAGGGTTTTGATGGCAAATAAAAGTAAAAGATGCCAGGGTGGCTTTGTGCCTTTTGAGTTCTGCCTGATTTACACCCTGGTACCTCATCCCCCTTCTTTTATTTGGCTCTTTGCCTGAACTACAAAGAGTGTGTCTGCATAAGCCTCTCTCTAGATTTGAGCATTGATACTCCCAGATTAAGAGACCCATTTGAGCACTGTAATGACAGATGGTAAGAACTTGGTTGGAGAGAGCTACCAAACCAATTTGTGTACAGCACCTGGTACTGCAAGGGTTTAAGGGAAGCTCTAGCAAGATCTGAAGCCTTGATGGTACAGATGTCTTCACTAGTGAATAAGAACTCCTAAAAAAGAGGTTAACACACTCCCTAGTTTTAGGCATTGCCTGTCCTATACAGAGCTCTGCATTACATGACAGCAAACTCTGTGTGCCTTATTAAAGTTTACAGTGGCAACATAGCTCAAGGACAAAAATACAGGTACACTGTGAAATCACACCAATTGCTATTAAAAACAACAGACACACACCACAATCAGATCTCTCACATAGGTCAGCAAGGATTGCTGCAGTAAAATAACCTTTGCAGCAGCTGAACATTTTCCACTCAGCAAACATCTCCTCAGTCCTCTGTTTTCCAGGCTGACAGACTAACTAGCTGAACAGAGTACAGGCAATGCTTTCTGAGACTCTTCCTCAATGGACTAAATCAGTCACAAGCATAACTCAAAGCCAGCTAAAATAGGTAAGCCAAATCTCACCACCTGACTCTTCCCAGCTCTCTACCATCACCTAGATGGCAGGCAGATACCCCAGTTTTGCATAACAGAGCCTTATCCTTAACATGACCCAGTCTCTTTAGCTTTAGCAGGCTCCCTCCCTTAAGTAAGCTGCTTGTTAGCCTTATCTCATCAGTTGAGAGACAGCTGATTAGTTACAGGTAGAGGCTAAAGCCCTCATCTGAAAGCTCCATCTCACATTTGACCTGATGAATATACTTTTGTAAAAATGTGTGGAAAATGCCCGTCTTCCTAAGCACATCCTTTGGGAGTTAGAGGTTACTAAGACCAGATGAAATGATGCGACCTGTGTTACACAGAGCAACGGATTAGATGAGAAAGTGGCTTCTTCCTTCTTAACAACTGTGAATGCATTTTGATTTGAGCAGTGCAAGAAATGCTTCAACTTGTGCCTAAGTTGTAAAACTATGTGCCCTCCTACATGGGAACACCGTTGTCACAAAGAAATTATCTCTTTAAAGCAAGAAATGTCTTTGAAAATCGTTGTCTATAGAAATGGGCAAATTAAAGCTTTCAAAGTTTTCAATTCTCAATTTGGGCTTCTAAAGTAATCACCTCTGCAGATAAATGTGACTGTATGCCCGTTGTTATTCACAAAACAAGTATTTGCAAGTGTACTGAAAAGTAGAAAAAAGCAGGAGCATGGGACAAGGGGACAGGAAAGGTGAAGCATGCAATAGCTGGGTGTCCCACCTGCTGCCCCTTGCAAAGTGGGGAACTACAGCAGGCATTTCTTCTCACTGCTCTGATGTTCTGCTCTGCTATCCTGTATCTTTGCAGCTGTGCCTGGTCTCCAGAGGGCCTGATCTCCAGGTTGAAAAATGCTGGGTTAACACTTCACCGGCCTTGGGATAGGGAATGACAGCATCACCGGCCTTGGGAGAGGCAGCGCCTGGCTCCTGTGTGCTCTGCAGTGGGTTTTCCAGTGGTGTGTCTCAGCCCAGAATAAAGTGGCCTGACTTTTTACTCCTTTACAGCAACATCTTTGAGGGCGCACATCAATATTTTGGGCAATGTGTCATTTATTGAGAAATCTGGAAAAGATGTCCCATATTATTCCATCATGTATCCCCTGTCAAAAACCTCATGATGAGGAAACAGAGTCAGTTATACCACTGGGAGCTCTTAGAAGCTACTGCTAAGAGCAGGCAGCTTCAGCCATCCCGATGCCTCAGGGGCTGCCTGGTAGACATGCCCTTGAATTTGGCGCTGTGTATAGGCTCAAGGTGCAAGCTAAATGTGGTGGTGATTTTTACATTTTATCCCTGTGTGATTTCAAAATGCTTCTTTTCCAGAGACCGTGTAAAGCAGTCGGGCACAGCATCCCCCTCAGAAATTCTGCTGTACAATAAATGATTTTTACTTGTATTTGCTTGCAGCAATCCAGTTTTCAAAGCAGGCACCACAGTGGAGGTGGAGGTCTTAGAATAGGCAAAGCCCAGTACACATCTCACACAGTATCAACAAACCTAAAATGTAGGTTTGTCTAGCAACAGTCATTCACATTAGAAACTGGAGCAAGATTCTGGGGCAGGGGCAGAGAGGTTGATTGCTAAACTCCCATATAAAAAAGGTCTTTAAAAGTTAAGTGTGTAGTGTTAAAGTGTTAGCAGTGCTGGAGTCCAGCCTAGCAGGGATCTGACAGTGTTGGTCTGCATCGGTGGGGTTTTTACTCTGACTGCGTGTTTATCTTAAACATTCGGACCGCACTCAATGCATTGAGCACCCTTCTCAAATGGATGGTTGTTCCTTGCTATTAGCAACATTTCTGGCTAAATATTTAGTGATCACTATCAAAAACCAACCAACCAAACAAAATCGGCTAGAGAAATAAAAAAAAATTAAGTTATTGTGGATGTCCTGAGCAAAACTACACAGGATGTCATGTCAAAAGCAGAAACTGCCTTGATAGCACCGTGATCTGGACTCACGGTCTGATTGCCTCATTGACCCAATATTGCAAATAGTGAGGTTCTGAGTGCCTTTTTATTCCAAAATTGCTGTTACTTGTTAGATTACACTGCAGATAGCAGCAATTTTCCCTCCTTCTCCTTCATCCTCCAAAAATGCTTTACAGTTTATCACCACTTATTGCTCATTTTGCCACCCGAACACCTGCATAGAATTGACTGACTAATCTCTGCTGTTAATGCCTATCCGTGGTAGTCAGATCACTCATATCTGAATCATGTGCACCCTGTGCAAGCTGAGTCCCATTCATGTGTTTAATATGCTAGTCCAAGTGTAGCTCTACATTACAGTCATTTTGTAAATGAGTGATTATTTTGGTCTTCAGAGAGGAAGGTATGAGAGGAGAGTAGATTTGTTTTCTGTTACAGCGCTGCTGCCACCTAACTTACATAGGCAAAAAAATGTGATACCCAGTGTCCAACTCTTCTTCTCTCACTTTTAGTTTGGTTAAAATTAACAATCTTTTAAAAATGCCTTCATTATGTCTTATTATGAAGTTAAGAAAAGCAGCTATGAGTTGATCCTTCTTTAGAAAGAGATGGTGCTTGATTATAGCAAACAGATTCAACTCGATCACAGATAAAATTCATAGAAGGATATACTCTATGAACTAAGTAACTCACATGAATAGTTCAACCTGCAGATTCTTTTAACCGTTGTTTTTAACTGCTATTTCTACCAAGACCTAATGGGGAAGGGAAAGACATTACTTTTATAAACAAATTTTTCACCTCATTTTGTCAAAAAACCAAACCCACAAAAAAACCCAGTGAAAATATCTAACAGTTGGTTTTCTCAGTTATGCTTTCAAGTGCATGGTTATTGCTTTTGTGTTATTTCTTTCTGTGTGTAAAATCAGTTCCATTAAGAATACTGTTTGTGGAGAAAAGAGTGGTAGCATTTTAGCTGTTGCAGCTCAAAGACACAAAGTTTGCAGAATAAAGTAACCTCTTTAATTGGAACAGCTGTTACATTAATTTTTCCAGCTGTAATACAAGACACTCCCTCCTCTTGACTCCTTTAGATAGCTATGTTGTAATGGCTTCAGCTGAACTATACAGAACTGCCCAGAGCTATGCTTTGAAGTAATGTTTATTTACAGTTCTCTGTATAGTTGGTATCCATGACTTACCATCAAAATATCGAAAGGGTTCTCCTTTTCCTTGTGAGCAGTGATTTTCTAGGTCAAGTAACATTTGCATCGAGCACTGCTCAGAGACAGACACTGCTGGATTTAGACAGTACAGTTTGATGCAGTGCCTGGGAAGATCTTGGACAAGAACTGAAACAAAAAATTCTCTGCCTATTTTAAAGTAGATTTTCTCCTTCTTTCATACACCTCAGTGAAAGGTGATCAGGAATAGAGAGGTCCTGCTCAGAGGAGCCCAATGGTGTCTTATCTTACATTTAGTTCCATAGAACAAACTCAACAGAGAACTACTGATTGATATTTTTTGGCATTTTCAGTGTGGCAAATGTTGTCTCATCCATGCTTGAAGCTGTGCTGGAGGTACCCAGTCTAGAAGATGACCTTTGAATGCATATACCAGACAGAATGTCCCACCTGAACAGCTAGCATGTAGTTTATGTTGTAGTCCATCAAAAAAATGTAAATAAAGGGATAAATATTTGAATCATACTTACTAGTTACAGCAAGAGAATATAGGACATAGGCAGCTATGCATTAGCTATTTGGTGCAAGTTTATAGATCACAAAGCTGGAAACACAATTTGTGATCGTCTGGTTTTTTTCTCATATTACACAGGTTATAGGACTTTCTTGAATTAGCCCCTGTAGGAACAAGAGCATTTCTCTGAGAAAATCAATCATTGCCAACTTCAAAATGTCTAGTGATGGAGAATCCATTACAATCCTTAGTAAATTGTTCTAATAATTAATTACTTTCCATTTTAAAATGTGTCTAGTTTCAAATTTCACTGGTTCTTGTCAGACTTTCCCTCATTTAACTGAAATGCCATATATTATCAAATTCCTACTCTTCTATTTCTACGGGGAGATAGGAAATTATAAATTATAACCAAATCTCCCCTTAACCTTGTCTTTATTAAGCTAAATAGATTGATCTACATAAGCCTCTCCTTGGAAGACATCCCTTCCCCTCCTGTAGCCCTTCTCTGAATTCATCTCTGTTGGCCACCAGTCTCTGATGGTGGATTCTAGAAGTGAATACTGCCTCAGTCACCACTGCACCTCTGTTAATACAGAGGCAACACAGCTTTACTCTAAGAAATCCTGCACCAGAAACAGGGCACTGACCCTCTGACCTACATCCTTGGATTGAAAATTTACATTTAGCAGATTATTCACCATCAGGGACATTAGTCACTATTGCTCTTGTTTCATTCATTCATTCACTCACTCATTTGTTCATTCATTCATTTAGAGCGCCTTTATACATATGGACCATACCTCAATACTTTAAATGTATATACTAAGCCCTGGAGCTCCTAAGCATAGTTACGCTGAGTCTGGAATGGGGCTGATGTGGCAGAAGTTGTGTTTAACAGAGAAATGGATTTCTTTGAAGAAGAGGGGCATGTCAACTGTTTTTCTAGGTAAACTAAACTGTGCCTCAGACATGGAGAACAAAACACAGCAACCCCATTAATAGACTATTTTTGATGTGCACTCCAAGATCTGTGACAATTGCTTTGTTTCCCAGTCACAGTTTAAGATACTGAGATTTCTCTGCGATTTTCCACATGGTCTTTTAGGATGTGTCTCTTTTCCTCTTTGAGAAAGGTACCTACCATGGCCAGGACACCCAGCAATACCAGAGAGTTACAGAGAGAGTGATACCTGGAAAGGTCTTCTACCTTTAGTTATCCTTTAAAATACCTTTCAAGCTCACTCTTTAAAATGGACCAGTCAGACAACTTCTTGTGTTATACCTGTGATTTAGGAAGAATTTGAGAACAGAAATTATAGAGTTTGCCTTCAACACACCACAACTATTTCCTGCAGAATGCTTGCAAACCTGCTGTCTGCTTTCTAGGAATACTGCATATACAGGTGGATTTATTGTATTTTAACTAATTCTTGGAGGCCTGTAGCAAGTGATGGGCTAAGGGATCACCTCTTTCAGGAATCAGATGTGTAAATCAAAATGATAGAAAAAACCATGGGGAACTGTTGGGCCAGCCAGCACGAGCCAATATATGACAGACAAGTTTTGGTATAGCCTGTTGTTATTTTTCAGTTTCCTTTCATTGATTAGCAAAATGAATGCATGAATTAGGTGGTCACTAATATGCCAACAGCGAGCTTTCTGCCCATCTGCCATCTGTGTTTCTAAGCACAACAGAGTGGGTGGTTACAGAGTGGGGATCTTGAAAGTCTAGAGGCAAAGGCTGAAATGGTCTTTTCCTTCCTATTAGAGACTGGGAAGCACCATGGCAGTACTTGATCTTACAGAGAGGGTACCTATCTTTTTGAAAACTCAAACAAATCCCAAAACACAGCAGAAACAGCAGGATAGCTATCTCAGCTGCCCTGCTTGTGGCCATGCCCATCTATACGTCTTCAGTCTCCAGCAGCACTAAAAGTAGCAAAGGCAAGGTGTTGCTTATGAAGCTGAGTGCATTACATGATGAGTAAAATTCTCCTACTGAGTCATTATTTCTCTAGCATGTAGTATCTGTACAAGTTGGCCAGAATCTCAACACTGCATATGGCTTTTTCACACATGGACACATTTTTAATCACATATTTGTTTGAATGGAGATACCTATTTCAGAAAACAAAGTACACCTCTGGTTCAAAAACATGGCTGTAGGAAGTACAAGGAGCTCCAGTTTTACTTTCTTTCATAAGAACCATTATGCAAGGTTCAGTTGGAAATAAATGAAGATATATAGAGCTTAACGCTGCAAAATGTTATGTGTTAAGCAGAGTGAGGACTTTGCTAAGGCAGCATTGTTCTCTTTATGCTAGTGGTCATAAATACAAATATTCACCCTATCCTTCACATTTCAGTCATACTGCTGTCACTATTGAGCCTTGAAGCATTATCTAATGGCATGTTTTCTTCAGATGGTCTTTTCCTTTGGGGAAGAGAGAAATCAAAGAAAGAGTATGCTGATTCAGGTGAATCCATCAGGTTCTAGCAGCAATGGACAAGCTTCAGAGGTACCTTGGAGACTTGTAAGCATCCAAAAGATAAGGCACCAGGATCATTTTTGTTAAGGCCATTTTTGCATTACGTTATATACCAGAGAGTGGTCATTAAATGGCTGAGGACAGCAGATGGAGAAATGCCTCTCCTGAAACAAAACAGGAACCTTTGCTGTCTCATGCTCCATCTCTACCTTTCTTTCTGTATCTCAGCTCAGAATGAGGGGCTGTACCAGAGGGCAGAGTGGTCATGATGATGTCTATTTCCATCTAAAACTTCACTGTCATAGGACTCTTGATTGTGGCTTTTGTTGTGAGTAACAGGAACACGGGATTAAGGAAATACACAGGCACACTGAGCTGTAAATAAACCTGCTTCTAGCAGCAAATAACCCGCAAGGTCTTGGTATAGCTAAGTGCTGTGATTCTGGTCGATCTCCAGAGACAGAGCACAGAGGGGCAGTCCTGAACTCATTCCTCATTTAATTCCTGAGTGCTGCTATCTTTCACACTTAGTGCCGCCTTGCTGCACTGCTTGCGGTAGGACGCAGCTGGTTAGAAATCAGTGTGTCACAACTGTTTTCCTGTTGTTGCAAACTATTGCAGATTTTTGCCTCTTTCTGCCCGTTTCCAGAGTGACATAAAGGGTTGGGAGAGCCCTAGAGCAAGAAGGAAATATGGAATACGTGTTTTGTAAACTTGATGACTTAGAGTAGGTGAGACCTGTGAGGTCCTCCTCAGGCCTGTATTGCTAAGCTGGGAGACCTGCAGGACACAATGGCAACCATCTCCAGCTCCCTACGCCGGTCATTTTCTACACATGCTTGGAAAATCTCTGCTTAATTGATTCGTAGCAGCATCCCATGCCATACAGGTAGCAGGAACCTTCCTTGTTCAGGGGTTCTATCCTCACTCCTGAGGGGTGAGGGATAACTCAGTCAGGCAGAGCACACACAGAATAGCAGACCAACAAATCAAACAACTGAACCAGCCAGGAGAACCCTAAAAACCAAACCCAAACAGCTTCTCATGTCTGAACCAATTTTACAACTGTAAATTCATGGAGATCTGCACCCCATTTCTGTTTATAAACCCACAGTTGTTCCGAGAATTCTTTTTATTTAATCAGTCTGGTTGTTTGTGTTCATTTTTTGGAACTGATGATCTTTCTTTTGTTGCTGTGGTTTGGAATGGGGTTATACTGAGTAAAATTTACTCAGTTGTTTAACAGGAACACAGACCAGCATCAGGAGTATGCAATAGATAAGCTGCATTTGGGGAGCAGGGAAAAGTCCCATGAGGGCAGATACTATCTATGCTGTTCTGATGCTTAAGTTTGATACCAATGGCCCTGACTCAGTGTTTTGATGATAACTTAATTCAGGACATTAAAATGGCAAATGAATGTTACCAAGTCAAATGCTACCAGTAACGACAGCTTCTGAAAGGGCTTCTTCTTAATGACCATTCTGGGACCCTACACATATAACCACAACATGTGCATGATGTTTGCATTAAAAGATCATGGCTAGCTTGCAGTAAAACCACAGTGGCAAAAAATTTGGGAAGTACTTTGAGCAAATTTCACCCGTGAAGCAAGGTCAAGGAGGTTAAGGAGCTGAAACCCATGAAATAGTGAAGCAAGTAATACTTGTAATGAGAGGTGACACTCATTTCTTCTGTTTTGGTCCTTAGCTAGCAAATCTCTTTAATATCATGAAGTGCTAGGAGGACCCCATGCTGCTGATGCAAAAGTAAAATTTGGATTTTACATCAGATGCAAAGGTAAAATTTCAATGGTATTTTATGCCAGGGAGAGATTAATGATGTATTTTGACATGCATTTCAGACTGAATAATCCTCTTCTTTTCTTCTTCCTCCACAGTTTCCCCTTGTAAGAAGGACAGTGCCAGCGGCTTAACCACGCTCCTCTCCACTGTTGGCTTTGTCCAGTAGTGCCTGACGCGATGGCTATAGAGCTGTACCTGGGAATTTCTGGAAAAATTTCCAATTATCACATGTTCCTCCATGGCAGTAACATTGAGAATGCTAACAGAGATAGGCTGCTACCATTTTCACTGCTGCCTTATTAGTCCTGGCTTGGTTTAGGCAGCACACTGGGTGATATCCCAGTAGCTAGTTTATATTAGAGTTGCTCTAGCTGAGAAAGATACTTTATCTGTAGAAAGAATAAAAAATCCGACATGAAAACCAGAAATCCTTTGTGCACACCTTCTCCGTTAGGATAAAAGCAAGCAAAGTTGAATGTAAGGCATCATTATAACATTAAAAAACATTCGATGCCCATAAACAAACCTTAACACATTTGAAACATTCTTTTTTTCCACTGTATGTCAGATATCTATTCCCTTTCCTTTCTTTATTACTAAGGAAATGAGGACATTTGCATGAAAACAAGTACTTGGATTCTCAAAAGTTTGTCTATTCCTGTTTATATTTTCCTGCTCTGAAGGGAGCGGAGCCTTCTGTAGAGGGTACCATAACTGCTTCCAACCCAACGAGCTGTGATGAATAAGAAGCAGGAACTTTTTAAACAAAGACCCCAGTTCATGCAAATATTCACAGTAATAAAGCATGCAGTAAAAGAAATATGTGAAGTTATGTTTTGCAGAACTGCTACTTAAAGTAAAGCAGCTTTGTAGAATGAAGTAGAATCTGAATGTTTCTAACTGCAGGAAGGGAAAGTGAGTTTAAGTGTTTTCCAGAAGAGATTCCAAAATGTCTTCAAACAAGATGGTCAGAGGCAAAGATGGACTATATCCCAATATTTTTCTCATCAGCATCATCAACATCACTCTATGTGAAAAGATCCTATCCAGAATCACAGCACCATTCTCCTGTTTCTAAAAGAACATAACAGGCTCTTTTCCCCACAAGACTTAGCAATCTAGTATGCTTTTCTAATCCATCTCTGAGTCATTGCCTTGGTCTACCCCTCTTACTTTTCCAAACCCAGCAGTAACTGATCGAAACGTATTGAAAAAAAATTTAAAGGAAAAAACTGGAATCATAAACAATAGAGAATATGTAGGAAACATTTATATTAAACAGTAATTAATAGTTTAGGCTTTGCTTCATGATAACTCAGTAGATAAATTGAAACCCAGGAGGCATTCATTTGCTTGCAGTTTATACTTTAGTACCATTAGGTATCTGCCACTCTAGTTTCTGATCTTCTAAGCAGCAAACACCTTGGAGTGATCAATAAGAACAACTTTCTAGAACGGTCCTTTGCCAGAAATGTTGATAGGTGTAACAGTGACTGCTTCCTCCTCCCAGAAGCTGTGTCACAGCAGATTCCTCCCTCCCCAAATGTAGCCAGGTGCTGATTATCCAACCCCTCAGGTGATTTTGTCACATACCCAAGACCAAAGGAACACAGTGCAGACAAGCCCATGCAGTGTGTGAACACTGACTTTGGCGTCCACAGGCGTTAGGGCTGGCAATGCTCATTGGCTGCCATCACTGGACTGTAAACCGTGTGACAAGAGACTTCCACTGAAAATCTCCCCAGAAGGGAGGAAAAGTGCTGGTAGATACAGAGTTTAAAGTCAGCCATTCGAGCTGTGGTTTCTTTATTCCGCAGCGCATCTTCTCTGAATTCGGCGAGGATGATTTCCTGCCTGCACATAAAGCACACTTTCCATCATAACTCATGGACATGGACAAGTTAGAAGTGTCAAAATAATTAACTATGCTGATGAACCAAAAACCCCAAAAGACTGAAAATTCTTACCTTCAAAGGCTACCCTTAACCATCCAATACCTCTGATTCAAGCACGGTGCTGAAATGCGGTGCATGTTTTCTAAATACTCCTCTTCGGCAGAGGTTGGATGACAGATTTCAGCCAAAAAACCCTCACTCTTTTTTTGTCCAGCAAGTTTCAAAACCTTAACTGTGTCTTTTCAGCTTTTTCTATGGACTCAGTGCTACATCACCACAACACTGCAATTTCATGTAGAAACACTGGTAACTTTAACAGAAGACAGTTTGGCTTGTTCAGCCTGGAGAAGGCTCAGGGGGGACTTATAGCAGCCTTCCAGTACCTAAAGGGGGCCTACAAAAAAGCTAGAGAGGGGCTTTTTACAAGGGCATGGAGTGACAGGACCAGGGGCAATGGCTTTAAACTGACAGAGGGGAGACAATAGACATTAGGAAAAAATTCTTCACTATGAGGGTGGCAAGGCCTTGGCACAGGTTGCCCAGAGAAGCTGTGGCTGCCCCATCCCTGGAAGTGCTCAAGGCCAGGACAGATGGGATTTTGAGCAACCTGGTCTAGTGAAAGGTGTCCATGACCATGGCAGGGGGTTGGAACTAGGTGATCATTCGGGTCTCTTCCAACCCAAACTATTCTATGATTCCACAATTTTGCCTGGGACACCACTTTCTGTTGCCAGTGGACTTGTTAGAGCACATAATTCCAAAAATACAAGATTTATAACTTATGATTTATTTTAAACCTCTTTCACAGCCTGACGCACATGAGGCAATTTAAAATCGCCAAAACTCTGTTTTGCAACTAACGCTTCTTTACAACTGAATGGAAAAGTTCACACATCTGTTGGTATTGTATTGTTTTGGGCTGGCTGCAGAGCAAACAATCCAGTGAAGCACAGATTTGCCGTAGGAAGGCTGCCTCCAAACCAGAGGACAGAATCTTTCATTTTCTGATAAAGGCAAACAAGTTCTGCAGAATGCAGAAGAGCCTCAGCCCATGGCATCGAAGGACCGGCACAGCCCTTCTTCCCAAGGATGCTAAGGGAGTTCCACCAGTTCAGCTGAGCAATGAGGTGTCACTTAGAAGTCTTGAAAGGAGGAGGGTCTGTGCAAGCCCTTTTCCTTCCAAGGAGATTCTGTGTTATTAAACCCTGTTAATTCTGATACCAAAAAGCCAGAGCGGTGAACCCAACCTCATGTAATTTTCTTTATTTAAATATAAAGGACAATTTCAGAGTCTCAGGTGATTTAAATCTCAGGTGATTTGAAAATTGGACACTAAAAATCTTCATTCTAAACTCACCATGTCAATTTTGCTGAAATTGCTACAGCCATGTAATGAGTATAGGTTATGCAAATATATTCCACAATATATTCCAATATAAAAGTGAAGTCATGGACCATGCAATTGACCTTATTTAGATCACCATCTTTTTTTGATAAGCATAATTTCTGCATCTTTTGCTGATCCACTGCCTGGCAAAGCAGGGTCCCGGGACGCTTCTAGGACTTCTGGCCAAGGGATTAATGGAAGCCGTAGTAAAGCATCCATACCTTCCACCAATGCGAATCAAAACCCCTAACTGTAAAACAACGAAACAAAGCCAGTTGAGTTAGGTATTATGTTGGTTTCTGCTCTCCATCCCCACTCCACACCGCAGCTGGTTTTCATTAGGGTTTTTTTTTCCTCTCTCCTGTCATTAAACAGTTTGAAAACATAATGAATATTTCTGGGGGGTTTTAAGGCATGGTCCAAACTCGACTGAATTTAGGAATTTGTCTCTGCTGAGAAGGCATATGGCTCTTTGCATGATCCAAAGCAGTACTCCCAGATATGGAATTATTTTCTGATATACTAAAGCACTCCTACTTATTTCAAGCATTTCACTTATCTATGCCCTAACCGCCCGGATCACCACCTCTGGCTACCTCACATCTTCCTTTTCCCCCTTGCTTTGAGAGCGTAGTTTGGATTCAGGCACAGCATAGTATCAGTGTGATACGGAAGTTACCGAGACCCTCAGCAGGAGCTGGGTTTGAGAACAATTATCTGACAGGCTTGTTTAGCAGCGCAGCCCAATCTGTGTTATGACCCTTTTTCTAAATGTAGATACAACGGCACATTAAAGCAATGTTACATCTCATATAGCCTGCTGGGTGAGGGTTCAGCGAGGTTGCCCTCGCTCCCCTTCTGCACAGCAGTTCCTTTGTTACCGCCTCTCCTCCAGATCCTGTGATGGACGGGAGTCCCGCACTCCTCTAACACTAAAATGGGGCTGCCAAGATAATTTACGGGCCCTGCGGCCAGTAAAAAGTCTCAGGCCTCCTTGGGTTATCTCCTTAAGTCCTGCTTTTCTCCACCCATTGTGCCAGCTTGTCCTCTCAGATTTTACAGATGCCAGGAAAGGTCTGGCAACACAAACATCCCTTCAGCGTGCTGCTTTTAAACAACAGTCTTCTCCCGGCTTTGCCTGTGTCTGCAGCTGTGTTTCTAGACAGAAAGCAGAAAAGCAAACACAGGACTGGGAGGAGAAAGGAAAAGAGAGGAAAGGAGAGGAGAGTTGATGGCGCCTGCAGCTTGGGTCTGGAGGGAAGATGGAGACAGTGTTGAGGTGCCCATGCGTAGGGCTGGCCCATCATGGTCTGGCTTTGGTGCAGGAGGAAGACCTGCTCCTGGCTCTCCTAGCATCTTCACTTTTTGCATTAGAAATCCCGGCTCAGTGTTAACAGTTTTGCTGGCAACTGCAAGCCCATGGGAGCCTTTTCCTATGGGGTGCAAGATGGTGAAAGTGGAGGATACTCCTTGCTGCCCAAGCCTGCGCAGGAAAAATCCACCGCTGCCTTTGCACTGAGTTCTTCCAAACCCGACTGTCTGGAAACCCGGGCACAGGCAGCATTTCTGCAGAGGACACCGAGGGAACGCGTGGGGCGCCCCATAGCCCCCTTCCTTTCAGGGCCACTGACGGCAAACGGGCATGTGCCGGGATGCCCTCCGGTTTCGGCTTCCCTCTCCACGCAGCAGCCGCACAAACGCTGACCGAGCCCAGAGGCGGCCGCTTGCTGCCAGTACCCACGGCGCGGTGCCCGCCGCAGCGCGGGGTGCGATGATGCTGCCGCTCCGGCCGCCGAGCCCCCGCCCTCCCGCGGGGCTCCAACGCGCGGCTGCGCGCCGAGGAGCCGGACTGCGCGGAGGGTCCCGCAGGCGACCGGAGATGCGCTGGGGATGGGAGCAGCGGGTGCCCGAGAGGAGTGCGGCCCCTCCGCTCCGCCGAGCGGGGCCCGGGCCGCAGGGAGGCAGCTTCGCTCTCCGTTTCCGAAGGGAAGCCCGGCCCGGCGGCGGCCACGTGTCCCCACCGGCCGCTGCGGCGCAAAGTGCGCGGGGCCGCCGCTCCTCACCCGATCCGCGGGAGGGGCAACCGGACCGGGGTGAGGGGGGAAAGTCCGCCGTCGGCACGGAGGCCGCCAGCCCCCCGCCGCGGCCTTGCTCCAATAAGCAATAATTAGGTCCTAAGCTAATGATGTGTCAGCTGATCCGCCCGCTCCGTCTGCGCACGGGAGAGGGGGTGGGGGGGCTGCGCCCGGAGCCATCGCCATGGAAACGCTGCCCTTGCCTCTTCCCCCCCACTCCGCGCGGCCCGCGGCTGGCTCCGCGCCCCTCCGCGCCCGCGGAGGCGGGTGCGCCACGCGCGCCATCCCGACATGGGACAGCGCTGCCCGTCACCGCGCAGCGCCGCCGTCGCCACAGAAACTTTTGTCCCGGCGGCCAATCAGGGCGCGGGGGGGGGCGCGGAGCCGCGCTGGGCCCGGCCCGGTGCGCCGCCGCCAGCCCGCCGCGGAGCGCAGCGCAGCGCAGCGCGGGGAGCGGCGCAGCGGAGCGGAGCCTAGCGGAGCGGCGGCCACCGCCGGTCGGGCCCGGGTCGGACACGTGCCCCAGCCGCAGAGGTGCCGGCTGCGGGCGGGAGCGCGGAGCCGGGCGCTGGATGGCGGAGGCGCGGGCGGGCGCGGCCGCGAAGAGGCGACGAGAGGAAGAGCCGCGGCGGAGCCTTCCCTCTGCGGAGGGGGTGTCCTGCTCGGCGCGGCGGGGGAGAGCGCGGAAATCTCCGGCGTGAACTGGAACTGTGGCAAAGGGAGGGGGGAAATCCAGACTGCTTTATTTTATCTTCTTCTGCTCCCCTTTATAAAAAGGGGCTTTGCTCAGCATCCGCACGCAAACTTACTTGAATGCCTTGTAGCCAGTTTAGCCCAGAGACCAAAGGATACCCCGCGGATGCCCGAGGAGTCCTACATGTGTGAGCACCATCATTACACTGGCAGAGCAACCGAGAGCCGCCTCCTTTCCTTTACCAACATCCTCCTGGGACTAATCTTTCCCTCCTCTGGTCCAATATCCGAGTCTAGCTCCTCGTGTATCTCTGGTCTGCTTTTATATTTTCCTTTTTCTTTTTCTCCCCTCCGTTTGCGGGGATTGCCACGTAAATAAATAGAGGAAAATTCTTACAAGGGCATCTGAAAATTCACGGTGGGACTCAACATGAGGAAGTGAAATGCTCACAGACCATTGATTTTTTTTTTTTTTTTGTAAATTCTTATTATTTTTAAATTTAAAATATGTATTTAAAACGCGGATCGGATGTATTAAGCTTAGAAAATAGCAGGTAAGAACTTTCTTTCTTTCCAGTACCTTCATGCCCGGAGCGGGGATATCTAAAGCCAAGCCGCCCAGCCCTGGAATAAAGGGGGAGCAGAGAGCACAGCTTGCCCTTCAGTGGTTCCTCCATCCTGCGCGACCAGGCGGCCTCAGGGAGAGGCACAGCCCGCCAGGACAGAGACAGAAAGAGCCTTTCCAGAAGGCAGCCGGGGCGGAGGAGGGTGGGCTCTTTTTTCTTCTTCTTTCCCCCCCCCCCACCTCCACTATCCAGGGTGAATCCGGGTGCAGCTGATGTATGGAAAAGACGGATACTAGTCGGTATTTTCTTTTTTTTTTTGTCTCTTCGCTAAGCCGAGGGATAGGATTTTAATTATTTATCCACCCGAACCTTCTCCGGGTAAGACGCTGCTGGAGCCAGTGGGATAGTCCTGCCTTGCACAATTATTAGAGACTGATCACGTACAGTGGAAGGATAAGAGGAGCCTCCACCAGACCCGGTTTGCCTCCTGTGAAAATAATCATAATCATGATAATAATGAAGAAGAACATTGCTACACTATTGAATTGATTGCTGCCCCCCCTCACCCATC
>WYDI02001292.1:0-15317 GCA_009867235.2 Psittacus erithacus
GCCTAAGAGCTCATCTCAGTCTCCCCTCTGGCAGCTTAAAGCCATTCCCTTTGGCCTGTCACTAGTCCAGACCCTGAATTTCCTTTTCCTGTCCCTCACTGGTAAGTTCAGATGCAGTTATTGCTCCTGGGAATGGGACAGAACAGTCCCTAGGGTGAAAGTGGTAGGAGATGCCATTCCCCTCCACCAATATGTCTGGGTCTGCTGGTAATGGCAATATCTATTTGCAGTAAGGTCTGGGTTTAGAGTTTAACATCTGAGTGGTCAGAACCTCCATGTATCTACATGTATGTTGCGCATCTGTGTCTGCTTGTGCAAAATGATCCTTAGGCTGATCCTAGAGGCTGTTGGTTGACTGATCTCTGGTTTCCTGTGTTCTTGCAGTTATAGCTTCCTTTCAAATTAGCCATTCTTGTCTTGAAAAGCAGGAATGTATCTCCTATGAATAGGAGGGTTTGGCTCTCCCGGCCCTATCAGCCTGCTGGCATCCCCCCCAAGAGAAGGTAATTAAGGACTGGGTTTATAATAACAAAACAGCACAGCGATGCCTTGTGCAGCAGAGATGAAATGGCTGTTTTGCGTGCTGGAGGCTTGTAGCTGACAGCTTGCTCAGCCTGGGGATGCCTTTTATTTCCAACCAAAGTAGAAATAAATGTCAAAGCCTTTGCAAGCTGTTGTTGTGACTGAGTGAGGTACTTTGTCCTCAGAAATGTTCCCCTGGACTTGTGTGTGCCATGAGCTGTCACAGTCCCTGAAGAATCAAACTTGATTGAGCTCCCAGCACTGTCTGCATCCATATCTTGTCACTCTGAGGTCTATTGTAGTCTCTGCACTGGGTATTGGAAGTAGGCTAATAACTATGGAGGAGATGCTTTTAGCTGCTTTTCCCTCTAAAGGAAGCAGGTTTTATGTAATGGTGCCACGTGTGTCCTTCCTCTCGCAACCAACGACAGCCAGATTTGACAGATGATTTCAAAGCCTTTCACAAGACTAAAAGGAAAGGGATGCAGACAAGCAAAGAATTAACTAGCATCCTGCTAAAGGAGTTGCCTTGTGCTGTGGTGGATACTGAGGAATCCACGTGTGGTTCTGATTCCAGGGATAAATCTAAGTCACTGACTTTTGTTCTGCTTCTCAAGGAAAGACTTGTTTATCCAATGCTGGTCTCAAATACTAAAGTCCTCTCCAACTTGGATTATGCAGCTACTTTTAACTAACCCCCTTCTTTCTATTCCTTCATGTAGGAAAGGGTTGGAGGTCACCCTTGGAGTGTTGTGAGCACTGCAGTCTCATTAATATTTTATCATTAAATAAAAGCACTATTAAATAGTGGTTTGCTGGATGGAGAATGGTTGCATTAAACTTTCATTCTGACAAGCTCCTTAACTCTGTACAGCTGAACCTTTTTCCCTTGGCTGTCATTTCATGATGAATGATGGTTCATGACAACATAGCAGAACTGGCCTGCAGTGTAGCATAGCTAATATGAGGTGGGTGACAAGCCATGCTAGCAGTGGGTGAAATCCTCACCAAAATCCTGTTCACTCTGATCTTGAAGCATTTGCACAAAGCAGTTGTGCAATTGGGTTTAAGCTTATTTACTTGCAGGAGAAACAAGCTATTTGGAAGGAGGATGTTTTGTTGGACAGCCAGCCATGTTTCTGTTGCTTCAGGAAAACGGGATACATCCTGGTTATTTAAGACCTGAGAGCAGATGTATGAGGCTGAGAGACTCTCGAGGTTTGAGAGGGCTTGCTGGTATCTCCTGAAGCAAAGCCTGTGTGTGTACACCAAACCCATAAACATCATGTGGCTGAGCTGAGAGTTGAACCTTCCCTTCGGTGTTGACCAATTTCTCGACTTGTTAAGGCACTATCAGTCTGTGTAAGAAAAGGTGGATGTGGGCAAGGTTATTCTTAAGCCTGAGAAAACTTCCTGTGATTAGGATGCTAAAATGGGTAGCAGTGCACTTCTAAGAAACAAGAAAGCAAAGGAAGAGCTCTGCAGCTGCCTATCCTGCAGGACAATGCGCCTTCAGGCGTTTACTGCACAAGCACAGAGGAAGCCATAGTGTCAGTTAGAGTGCTCTTTAGCCCATCTGTTCATAAACCTCAGCAGCTCAAACCTGGTTAATGAGGCAATGCTAGAGCATGGCTGGAGGGAAAGGATCTGCTACTCAGTCCCTTTCCAGTAAGGAAAAGATTGTGATGAGCTGCAGTGATTCATATTGGCATGAGAGGATGGATGTAGGATTGTTCTTCATGTCAAGTATGGAGCTATTGAGTCTGGGCAGAGCTGAGCTTGATCTTTGCAGCTGAGGTTGGAAAGATGGGGAGCTCATATTGGTCTCCTTAAAGCTCAGTTAGAAGGCTCTTACCTCTGTAGAGTAAGAACTGATCCTTGAGGATGAGATTGGGATTTTTAAGAAAGAAGCTGATATAAAGCTTCAGGATCTCCTGTGGAAAAATACTGTATAGAGCGAGAGCAGTATCCCAGCTGCTCCCCATGGCTGGAAAGCCAAGAGATCATCATCTTAATTGGATGAGACCCATTCTCCAGCTTGACACCATCAGGTTTGGAGGGTGTCCTCTTTACCTTTCTGCTAGTCTTGTTATTACCCTTCAACTTACAAGAATTTAAAACAGTTTTGCTATGCCCAGCAGCTGTTGTGAGGATGATCTTGCAGAGCAAGCCGAAGTTGTTTGACGCGTTTGGGTCTTCGTTGAGATCATTAACGAGCACTTGCCTTGACAGAGGTTGGCAGAATGACTGCTTGTACTATAAGCACAGCTGTTTAAAGCACAGTAGGATTATAGAACTGCTAATGAGGACTCTGCCTAGGCTGGGGATCCAAAAAACCTCATTTGTGAAAGCAATCCCATTGTAAACAACCTTTGCTTTTTTTGTCTCAGTAAATAGACGCTAAGTGCTGTGAAATTGCAAATGGTGAAACTGAACTGCAAGGGGTAACGTTTAGGGGTAGACTCCTGTTTTGGACAGGCTTCATTACCATTCTGCAAAGCACTAATTCAATAAAGCAGTGTAACAGATCCATTTCTGCAGCATTTTCAGTGCTATCATATGTTTACTGTACCCTGAATAAGTTATGAAAAACTTTGTGTGGATGAAAAGCTGGCAAGGGGTAGAAAAACAAAGTAAAAACATAAAGTTGACCTTCTAAAGAGTGTAGGCTGATGGAAGGGGAAGAGAGAGCTGCTGTGGTCAGAACTGAAGGTTAAGATTGCATAAATCGTGTACCTCTAGCTGCTTACACTTCCAACATAAACCTCAAAACACTTGACAGGGTTCTCCCGCTTCAGCTCAAAAATGACACGGCATAAATTAAGGAAACCCAGTCTCTACAGAGAGAGGTGGCATGTTACTCTTGGTCACAGGTAGAGTTTCTGCTTTCAAGATCTGGTATGTCATTGGTTAAAAGCAGGTACACTTGGCTTTCACCAGCAAATGGTGAAATGTTCAAATACTGCAGTTAACCCTTTGCAGTTGCATTACAGCCTCATTTTAAGCATGAAAAATCATAATTAGGCATTACCAGACTCTGAAGCTGCTTCGAAGGAAGAAAAGATCAGAGTTCTGACTTCTCATAAGCCCCTACCACACAAGTAAGACTGCTTGAAACTTGTGCGTATGTTGATGTAAGATCTGAACTGGAGATGTATCCTTCATCTCCATGTTCTAGACATCAGATGGCCAGACGCTTCACTGAGTAGCTGTATTTATAGTCTTTGCATGCTGCACGGGTAGTTTACAATGCACAACTGGTTTCTATCTTTGGGTACTGTAGACCCCCCCTACAGAGCTAGGAATCTCTAGAGCAATCTGTGGTACTGGAATCATAGAATGGTTTGGGTTGGAAAGGACTTTAAGATCATTCAGTTCTAACCCCCTGCCATGGGGAGAGACACTTCCCATGTCAACTTGGCTTTGAACACTGACAGGGATGGAGCGTTCACAACTTCCTTGGGCAGCCATCTGTTACTGACCTCATGCAGCAAGATGTGACCATAGCCCATGTCTGTCCCAAAACATAAAGGCAAACTGAATAATAATCATCTATTAGGTTCTACAAATGTGGAGTAAGGCTCAGCAAACAGTACCGCTTCGAATCTGTTTCCCTTGAGCATAATGCCCAACACCCAACTTCATGCCAAAGTGCTAAAAACGCACAGGCCACAAAAGCAGCGCTCGAAAGCACAGCATAATGGAACTAATGCTGTGTGTTTTATGGTTGGATAATTAAAGACTGACTTTACCCTCTTTCCCTCACAAAATAAGAAAAACTTGCAGAAGCTAATTCCTGCCTGCTTCTGTGAAAGTGTTTCTCAGTGTGCCTCTGGCAGCAGCCTTGTCCATCACTAGGTTTGTGTTTCCAGAGCTGCTGGGCCTGCTCTGCTCCTGGAAAGCAAAGGGCTTTCCAGTTGAACAGCACTGGATATACACAATGTACTTTGGCCAACAGCTCTCCTGATAAGGAGAAGGGGTGAAATGAGGATCTCCCCATGTTACAGAAAGGCATGTTCTGTGGTGGACCTAGCAGAGGACTTTAGCTCACATCCATCCAATGCAATCTGTTGTTTCAACTCCGGTCTTCCCAAGCTGCTACCTTGGCCTGCTGGCTTCAAACCTAGGTTTTCAACCTCCTTCAGTCGCCAATTATCTTAGTTAATCTCCTGCTGCTGCATAGTTTCCCTTCTCTTTTTCACTGGCCCCTGTTCTTCTGTGTGCCCCATACCTGCTTCCAATTTTACTCAGCAAAGCCAAAACCCTCGAGTCTTAAATTCTAATGTCTAAGGGTTGTTGAGCATATGCAATTTAGTTGCTTTTCCTTCTCCCCTCAAAAGCCTTATAATTTGCCTAGGCTTTGGCGATGACAAAAATTAAATTGGACACACAAAGCCATCCCTTGCTCATTAAAAACCCAGTTCTAAATCATGGGTCCGAGGCTTTTCAGAGGGGGGGGAAAAAGTCACCAGAAATTGAACAAAACAATGTGTTTATTCCCATGCTGCTTTCTGAGAAGCAGTTGAATTCACATGTTCCAAAACAACTCTGCCTGAGGCAGACCCAGCTAGCATGCAAACTCCTATCCTGAACAGCCAGGACTTGGTGAATTTATAAGCAACTGAAAACAGTACTGGGAAGGGTTAGGCAGCATTAATAATATTGTCTAAAGATACAGTTTTGGGAAGAGGGTTATCTCTTTAAAAACATGTCCTTTTAGAAATATAAACCAGAAAATGAAGGCTGGCTGTATTCCCATCAGAACACGAAGGGTTTAATTCAGCCTTGCCACGCTCTTGCGTAGACCTCCACAGACCCCACATCATTCCTGTTTAAACAGCCCACTATTCTTGAATCCACCACAATAGCACAAAAGACAAATGGAAACGTTTGTGTGCTTGCAAAGGCTCTTTAATGGATGCATTTCAGGGGTCATGGGCCATGTGGCCCTCCCTTAGATATACAATCAGGCCCTGAAAGAACATTGTCTGCTGGAGGACTTCCTCTGCCACACCACCCTGCTGAAACAGCATGACAACAGAAGTGTTTCATTATTCAAAGAGCTGCCCTCAGCCAACTTTGTAATTAGGACAATGAGGAACGCGTATCTCTAAAGCAGAGTGTCTTTTAATAGTTGATTTATTTTTAAGAATGGGTGTGATTCAACAACTTCTTAAAAACTTCATCTCCTACTGTCTGTATCTTAAGGAATAAGCCTGGTGTTGATCTAGTGATTCTTTAAATGGGAAGCTGGAGTTGGGTGACTTCACTGTTTTGAATGCATTTTGTCAATGTTATCCCAGTGTCTGAGTTCTCAAGACTTGCTCCTTGGCCTCTCTATTATTGGCAGCCTCAGAGTGTGTTCGTCTGACTTGTTCAAGCAATGGAGATGCTTCCTGCGAGAGGTTAGTGGCATTTGTGTAGCCTGACATTGGTGCGTGAGCTCTGTGATAGACAGCATGAATGCCTATGTGCTAGATGGGGCTGTGTTCCCCCAACTTTGGGGGCTGAAGGAGAAAAGAGCTGAGTGTTCTGGGACTTCTTCTGCCTGGGTAGGGGGTTATGGTGCATTACTTGGTGCTTCACAGCAGGCTTTGAGAGAATGATTTTAAATCTCTGTTTCCATTGGTTTGGCCATCATGTGCATAAGGGCTGTAGCATGTTGGCAACTTCTGCAGTTCAAACCCCCCACAGTGGAGGATCCTTGCTATCCCTCAGCCTGGATGGGAAAGAATGAAGAGACAGTAGTCGTGATGCTCAACTAGGGCTCCTCTTCTGCCTTTGCTGCTCTTTTAATGCCGCATCTGTAGTATTGGAGTAAGAGAGAGCTCTGCTTAGATCCTCTTCTATGCTAAGGCTTTTTGCCCACCTCTTTCCTTAGTAGGAAGTGCTGATGTGTGAGTAATCCTTTTATACAACGCATCTGGACTCCTTTTCCCAGGCCTGAATTATGCTGGCAAGCAGGTATGGTGCTGCCAACAGGACTGGGCATTGGGGTTTGCAGTAGGGAAGATGAGCTGCAGTGTGTGATGTCTCTGCTGAAATGGTCTTGAGCCTTAGGTTAATTCAGTTGCTTTAGTACCCATCAGAAGAACTGTCCCTCAATGCTCCCTGAAGCTTTGGCTGCTTGGGTACAGTAATCAGGCTGCCGTTGTGTACAACTGCTATCTGTGAAGCTGAAGCTGTACATCTCTTCCTAAGTGCATCAGTCTGTCTCTTTCCTTCCTCTGTACTTTCCAAGCTTCTCATGCTCTGAGCCTTAAAAGCAGATGAGGGTTTAACATTCAACCTGGGATGAACATCGATGCCAAGCTTTGAGATGAACAAAGTTGACCAGATGGTCCCCTCTAACTGGTCACTTTGAGTTCAAGCTACACTTCTTGATGGAAACTTAGATTGCTCTTGGCATTTTGGATGGGATGGGCATCTCCCTGACCAGTTCTTGAAGCATCTTGATTGTAATAATGTTCCTCAGTGCTTGGCGTGGGCGAACAGCACTGAACTCCCAACAGAGCTCCATGGTAACAGGTAAAGGGATTAACAAGAAAAATAGCCACTTCTGCTCACTAGCTCTTGTAAAATAGCCTTGCAGCTGGAGGAGCAGACGCCTGGCTCAGGTGTGGCCTGGGTTCAAACAGAAGTAGCCACTAATGCCATTCTGTGGACCTACAACGCAAGTCTTGTTCTTCTAATAGGCCCTTGGTCTGCCCTGTAGGGCTCCTCTGGAGCTGGAGTAAGTTCAGAAAGAGACCAAGAAATAGCAGGCAGTGGGCATAGTGATAGGCACCCATTTCACATGCACTCCAGCTCCTGCTGACTCCTTTGCACCAGAGTAGCTAGAAAACTCTTTGATTTGGATTTCAGCACGACCATCTTAAGGGTCTTGCTATTAGGATGTGGGATGGGGGAGCAAAGGATAAAGGTTAATGAAACTGGTTTTACCCAAAGCCATGGGATTTCTATTTCTCATCAGAGGGTGGTGATAGTTGGCAAGTGCTGGTGAGGATTTGTTTCACCTCCTCTAACTTTAGAATGTTTCTAACAGTACATCTTGTACTCTTGAAGCTACCTGGCTTCTCAGTGGTTCCAATTTGTGTGTGTGAGGGCCACCTAGAAAGGCTTCAACTTCTGTGCTGAAGGAGTTGAGTATATATCTTATGTATAGACAGATCTCTACCTGAAGGTGAACACCAGGTTGGAGGAGACCAGTTCATGTCAACTGGCAATGCTGTTCAGTGCCTAGAAACTGGCCAGGACTTGAGCTGATCATGCAGCATGAGCTATCACAGGTTTTGGAGGCTTTCTGCTAACAGTGCATTGGAAGTGTTGTGTTGCTTCAGCTTTTAACACTCCCAAAGGGAGAAGTCCTTGTGCTCATCTTTTACCTACTGCATATGAGAGCTGTATGAACATAATCTAATAGAAAAACAATAGGGCCACAAGGCACAGTAACCAATGAGTCTGGGTACTGAAATTGCAACCTGGGTTTGGGGTAAATAAGGTAGGATCAATTCAAGAAGGTTTTGGGCATTGGTTTCCATCATTGACAGGCATTAAACTTGGGAATCTGCACTCCTGAAAGAAACAACCCCTGTAACTGCTCAGTCATTGAGCAATGCTTTACCTCAAACTTGAGGGCATGCCCCAGATGTAAGCGTGTGGATGCTGGTTTGCAAGGGAAACTGTTGGAAGTCACTCACCCTCTTGGTGGGCCTGGCATGTAGGGAGTTAGTGTGGTACCTCTGGCCGTGTTCCCATGTTGTGTGGTAGTGCGGAAGAGGTTAATAATAAGCTTGGGCAAGGAAAGGACTGTTTGCGTCCTCTACACAGAGGTGGGGAATGATTTTAAACATTCAATTTCTTACGAACACTGAATTTCTATTGGCAACAGCAGAACCCAGTCACTGGTTTTCTTTCTTGCTCCATCATTTTGTTCATTCAGAGTAGAGAAACAGTTAAACCTGAATGATGGGAGCGCTGCTGCTGAAGCATTAATCACTTCTTTCTGACAAGTTAGGGTTTTCCTATTCTTTGTTGTTTCTGGTAATGAAGATCTCGAAGGCTGACTGGAGAGCTGAAACAAGCCAGAGTACTGCTCCCCACTGCATTCCATTTAAATGTATGTATGGCTCCTGTCTTTCTGATTACGGGAGGAAAACTCTATGGATAAGATACTGCTGATGGAAAAGCACTTGGAAGAAAGACCCTTTCTTTATGAGAAACGTAAATGATTTTTCCCTGCTGAATTATCTTAGCTTTCCTTAAAATGGCTTTTCTTTTTTTTTCTTTTTAATACTTCATGATGGCACTTAAATAACACTTTATATCTCAAAAGTACCGAGTGTGCATTAAATTCTACTGTAGCCATTAGGAAATAAAGCTTCTGGCTATAGGCAGAAAATGAATGGGATACTTCTGTATTGGAGTCATTTACTACCTGAAACAGTAAAAGATAGGGGTCTGGCAGACAGTTATGTAGCCCAAGTGTGACACAGATAGCTAGCAAGGAGAGCAGTACAGATGGGTATGAGAAGATTGAAATGAGCACTAATTCTCTGAGGCAGGTTGCTATTAACATGACTATTTCTTGAGTAATTTTCAGCTGTAGCTCTTGTCTCACTCTTCTACATGGATATATTAAATGGCACATGGTGTACCACGGACTGAGAAATGTGCTACAGGGAAAGGATATATCCACACTGTGATGCGAATTCTTCCCCTAGCAGATATGGGTTTATAACCAGGATTGCCAAAATACAAAGATAGGGACTGGCTGTGTGAGGATGGTATCGGTTTTGCTCAAGTTGCTTTTAAATAAGCAAAAATGGTTTTCCTGAAGCAAACCTTCTTCGATGGGGGGGAAGAATAGATGTCTTAAAATAACAAGGTCCTTGGCTTAACTGGCATCCTCAGCAGTTCATCAGCACTGTGCATTTGTGGTGCCAGCTCCTTTCTCCTGAAGGAAGGAAGGTATGGGTAGTGGTTACATGTCTTGTTTTTGTGTTTCCTTCTTTGCCATCACTTTATCCTCTTGCTCAGCTGATGCCGATGTCTAGTTAACTTGGTTTATCCTTTTCCCTTTTGGAAAGGACTCTTTTCAGTTCTTCTAGCAAGCCAAAAAGCAGATTCATCATGAATTCTTACTGTATTTTTGTGTTTACCTGCATACATCAAGTGTACCTCGTTCCTATTGCTGATTTCTGTGGGGGCACTATAGCTCTGTATGTCCCTCTGCTTTTCCTCTAGCTGCCATTAGTTGCCAGCAGGAATTCAGCTCTCTTCATGCTGACATACATCAGTAAGTTGTCATTTTCCTGCAAAACTAAAGATCTCTCTGGTGTGTGAAGCTGGGTATCAGCCTGAGCTCAGTGTAGCTTAACCTTCATTTGTGGTACCCTCTTCATCACCAAATGCCCCAACCCTCCTGTTCAGCTGTTCCAGGGTGTCTTCTGTGCCGTTCACTGTCTAAGAGACAGCTTTTGTCCAATTTCTACCTCCTAGAAGGTGAGTTTTTTTACTGATCTAAATGTAGTTTTATACACAAGCATCTGCTTATGGTGTTTCAATCTTGCTCTGCCTGGGAGGATGGTTAATTATGACATTCTTGATGTAAGTAGTTCCTTTAGGAGCAGGGCTAGTGCTCATCAGGAGTGGTACTTGACTCTGAAAACAAAGCAGTTGGAAGCTGAGCCTCTTAAGAAAGCCTAATTGCATAGAAATAATAGTAGCTTTGCTTTCGCCTTCCAAAGACAGCAGGTGACAGCTGTAGCTCAAATTAATCAGTCTCTGCATAGATCATCAAGAAAGTGTATTTCAAGTTCAACAGAAGCTCTTTAGAAGACTGGGGTCTCTACAACATAAGTATTTCCCCATGAGGCAGAGGAAGTGGTGTCCCTTAGCAAAATGCATCTGTAAAAGTTCTACTAGAGATCCCAAAGCTTGGTCTGGGAGATGGGTAATGTCATCCATGCTCAAATTCCAGCCGTGGTGGCTCCATTGCCATCCTATGCCATATGAATAGTTAGATGGATTCTGATGTGTTGATGCTGGACTGTTGCCTTCTCCCAAAACTGTTGGA
Source organism: Psittacus erithacus (assembly GCA_009867235.2). NCBI lineage: Eukaryota > Metazoa > Chordata > Aves > Psittaciformes > Psittacidae > Psittacus > Psittacus erithacus. The sequence continues at coordinate 10,601 of WYDI02001292.1, forward strand.
AGACATGATGTAGGCGCTGTATGCAGTGGTGCAAAGACCCTTGGAGAAGAGATCTGTGCACATATCTCCTAACCTGACTCAATTCTTTAACCTCTGCATGGGAACTTTGAGTGGAGGGCATTCACATGCCATGAATGCACCATAGTCGCTTGATGTCTCCAGCTTTGCAGATGAAAGAATCTGAGAACAACATCCTTTTAGAGTCTTAAAGGATACGCTGAGAGAACGTTTGAACGTTCATCTGTGGTGGGGGGCTGTCTGTCTCGGAGAATGCAAGTTTATTTGCTTGCTTGGATGATTGCTTGACCACCACTTGCAGTGTGAAGTATGAATCTGGAGAGCAACTAACAGAGTGGCTCCAGTGACTGCAGGCAGATGTGGGGTGAGGCAGGCTCTCCCCAACGTTTGTTTAATGACTCTGCTTTAAAGGTTGAATGCAGAAACACAGCTATGCATGCACATCCTCTGTAACCCGTGCAAGGCCTTTGACTGTTGGCTTCTCACTTAATTGCAAGTTTTAGTTATACTGAGTGGTTTTGTGTGAAAGAACTGGTGGGAACGTTGAAAACAGCATCCTGGGAAGTCCTGGAGGGGCAGCAGTGCAAATTTGGTCTCACTTTTTACTTCTGATGGGTTTTGGAGGCTTTTGAAGCCTTTTCTTAAGTGTATAAAAGCAAAGAGCATTGCTCTTTGCCCCCATGGAGTGAGAAGGAGTGACCTTGACCCCCATTGTAATAAGCCATCTATCAGCTCTTCACACAAAGTTATTGTTGAGATGGGGTGTTGGGGTCTGCTCCACCTGGCTGATCATACGGAAGGGCAGCATTAAATACATCTGTAATACAACTTCAGATAAAACATGCCGTATGAATGTGGGTTTAGCTGCATTTATAGTCCAACTGGGAGCCAGCCTGGCACTGACAGCTTAAAAATGAATCTATGGTAGGAGCTTTCTGTATGCCGTCTTATTAATAAGTAAAATTGGTTTTCTCTATCCAAGCACTAGCAAAAGCAGAGCAGGAGATTAAAAGAGGTTAATACCCACCCCACTTTGCCTGAAAACCTCTTAGAAAATACAGTTCTGCATGAGAGACTGAATTATTTACAAGTCTTTCACTGCTGATTGGATAGGAAGAATGAAGCACCTAAACTCTTTGACTTCTGCACACACTGTGGATAATCCAGAGCACTCAGCTGTAGGTCCCTGAGTGCCCTTAACATGAAAAGGACAATAACATCTATGAGCCTGCCCAAAACAAGCTCCTTGATGGTGGCTGCCCCATCCCTGGCAGTGTTCAAGGCCAGCCTGGACAGGGCTTGGAGCAAGCTGCTCTAGTGGAAGATTTCCCTGTCTGTGGCAGGGGGTTGGGACTGGATCAGCTTTAAGCTCTCCTCCAACCAAAGCCATTCAGTGATTCTATTATGTGACTCTATGACTGCCTGTAGGTTCTTCCATAAGAGTGGGTTTAGAAATCCTAAGGTAAACTCCTTCTAGTTGTTCTAGTCACTCATACCTGAGGCAACAGTGCTTCCAAAACCAGGAAGCAAGCCTGCTTGTGAGGTTTACTTATCAGGGTACTGTGATGTTAGTGAGGTTTGTGTTAAATGGCCAATACTGATGATCTTAATAAGGGTGTTTGAAATTGCCACTGGAAGAGTATAAGGCAGTTGGTGTTTAAAACAACATTCTAATACCTGCTTGTATTACCAGTCATTATATTAATACAGAAATACTGATATCATCTGAGCACTTGAAATTAAATTTGCCTTAAGGGTCCCCTCAGGGTAAGGCAGTATAGAATATATCTATTACATAGTACTCAAAATATCCTTTCTAAGGTATCTGAAATTCCCCGTGGGTTAGCCAAGCCTTTGGCTCATCCCATGTGTTAATGCAGCAAGAATCTTCTAACCAAAACCAGCCTGATCCACTTAAATCAGCTCTTCCCTCAACGCCATTGGTCATTTTGGGCTCTCGTCTTGAATAATACACATGGTCTTCTGGTCCCTCATCTTCTGGGGAAGCTGTGGGAGAAGAGGTCATCATTGTGGCTTGTGTTGCAGAGCAGAGGTGCTCCCTGTTTACCTCTCCTCTGCCAGTGCTGGGGGAGGCTTTGGGATGCTCTACTCTGCCTATGTGCACTCCTCCCTTGCAAAATGAGGGAGGATGGCTGCGTTAAGGAAGATTTACCTGTAACAGGACATCCCCTTCACAGAGCATAAGACGGATGAGCTGCTTGTGGTTGCACATCTTGCATGAGCCTTTGGTTAACTAATGCATCCAGATTTGTTAGCCTAATGCATTTCTCCCATCTCCGGCAGCGATGTTTCTTTCAAACCAAATGAACTTCGACATGAAATGCAAAGCAACTCTTTGAAATTAAAGCTTCTTAAGCTTAAAGCACTGCTAAAGTCATACTGGGTTGCAAGATAAGTCTGATTTTGCAAACACCCCCCACCCCTCCCCAAGAAGTCTCCCACGTGAGTAATTTCTGCTTATTAAAAAGGTAAAGTTAACCTCAGGATAACATCCCCATGTTACAACCAGAGAACAAATTTATCTCTTTCTAAGGCACCGAGCGTTTAATTCCTACAGACTGTCTCTTGGGACACTTGGCAATTTATGGCAGATCTGAGAGTCTTTTGAACTTGAGCTCCAGCAACTCTTCCTAGCTCAATGTCCAGTTTCGCATCTGACTAACTTCTAGCTTGGAGTGTGTGAAAGCAACTCCAGAACTTATCCATTCACAATCCAAAAGAGCCAGGAGTTCAGACCCACGTCAGAGAGCTTTTAGTCGAGTGATCCTGCCTTATGGGTTGGACGGCCAAATCGTACTACAAGCCTGTAGGCTAAGGTGGTGTTGCAGAGGAGAATGAGAAGTGGCTGTGATAATGATGTGTGAGGTTGGCAAGGTTGCAAGGGCTGAATCCTGTGAGATTACACGCATGAAGCTTTGCTATGAAGCAACAGATGTCACAGCAAGGCCAACAGGAATGCTGGCCAGAACTGAGCAGAGCACACCATACGTACTTATTCTGGACTTTGTTTTGTTGGCTTACGAAAACATGGTTGTATGGTGGTTGGGGTTCCTCTTCAAGCTGTCCTTGGCTCTTCTGGCTGTACAAACATGCCATCCATCCCCAGAAAAGCCTCTGACACTCAAAGGCACCCATGCTGGGAGATGTCAGCTCTTGAAAATGCTCTTTTAGGGAGGAAAAAAAGCAGAACTCTGCAATTAACTTCAGTCCAATTCAAGATGTGCAGAACAGGGACCCTGTGGTGCAGGACAAAGCAGGACATGCTGTGCTGTGTATTCTGCTGGGGTTTCCTTTCTTATTAAATGACTTAACAGAAGGAAGTTATAACCCCACTCTGTGTTCCCTCTTTGTCTGGAAGAGTTAACTTTGCAGCACAAAAGCAATCCGGCACAACAGAATCACTGCATGGAGCGCAGCTTAGCAATCCATGTGCTAAATGGGGGGGTTGCAGAGTGCCTGTCTCTAAAAAGAAACTCTTACGTTACTGTGGGGGTCTTTTAGGTGTAGCAAGGTCCATTTTGACTAATTTGAGATGTTTATAATGTGTGACCTTGCTACGGACCACATGAAAGTGCAGCTATCTACTGAAATGGCCTTAGTCATCAGCTTGGCTTTGGCCACCTCAGGAGCAAGGGTCTATGTGGCAGGATGGGGTGGGCAGAGGAAGCTGGATGTGAAACACTTGTCACTAACAAAGTGAGGGAGCGAAGCAGGCTGCATGGTGGTTCCTGCCTCTAGAAAAAACACCCTCAGGTTGTCAAAGTGCCTTTTGATTTTCCTTGGAGACATTACCAAGAGGAAAATAACCAGAGAGCTTATCCAGCTCCAGCTAGAGAAGTGAAACACTGGAAATGGATGAGGACCCATTCAGAGGCAAGGGTATAAACAGGTGTCAAGAAAGGTGTTGGTAGAACTGGCGTCTCATGCTCTTGAGGAGATGAGGAAAAGCTTTGTATTGGGTTTAAATGGTAAGGTTTTGGCAGGCAGGGCTACAGGGGTGCCAGAAGCTTCCCCTTTGTTCAGTTGAGCCAATGCCAGCCAGCTCAAAGAAAGATGCACCACCAGCCAAGGCTGAGCACATCAGTGACAGTGGTAGAGCCTCTGGGATAATGGATTTAAGAGGGGGAAAGGGAGAACTGTGCAATGACAACAGCTGGAGAAGAGAGGAGTGAGAACATGCGAGAGGAGCAGCTCTGCAGACCCCAAGGTCAGTGCAGAAGGGGGCAGGAGGTGTTCTAGGTGCTGGAGGAGAGGTTCTTCTACAGCCCTTGGTGTAGACCATAGTAAGGCAGGCTGTGCCCCTGCCTTCAGGTCACATGAAGGTGTGTTAAGATTTGGGTTTATTTCTCATTATCCTACTCTGATTTTGTTAGTAATAAATTAACCTGATTTCCGCAAGCCCAACCTGTTTTGCTCACGGCTGTAACTGGTGAGTGGTCTCTCCCTTACCTCAACCCATAAACCTTTCAGTGTATTTTCTTCTCTCCCCATCCAGCTGAGGAGGACAGTGATAGAATGGCTTTGGGCACTTGGCGTCCAGCCTTGGTCAATACACCACACAGCCCAAATGACTTTGGGTTCAAATTAAACAGAGGAAGTTCAGATGAGCTCTTAGGCAGAAGCTCTTCCCTGGGAGGGTGCTGAGGCGCTGGCACAGGGTGCTCAGAGAAGCTGTGGC